>PPHD01025150.1:0-11868 GCA_002909625.1 Bambusicola thoracicus
TTTATAGCAAAACATTTCTCAGCTCAGAGAGACAAATACAATGTACTACTACAATAAACAGAAAGCCAGAAAATGTATATAATGCTAGGTCACTCATTATTACCTGAGGGAGGCTAGGAAAGCAGGACTTCAGTAACCATTAACATGAAACTACACTGCCAGCACACACAGGCAGCATTTCTATTAATTGTTACCCTGAACACTTAAATTCAGTTAATCCTATTGTGTGCTATTGCATCTCTCACTAACCAATGAAAACTGTTGAAAGCTTACTGCCTGATCCAACATGCGCTCAAGTCCTTTGATTCAAAGCGACTTCCTACAGATTTGCTGAGATCTCACTTTAAAAACTGCCAACACAGACCACTTGATAGCACCAGCTTAAAAGAGAATTTTCTGATGAAGTCAGCAAGCTGTCCTACTTAAAAACTAGTAAACTGGAATGCCACTCATGAAATTGGAGTTAATTATTACAAAATAGTTAATAATAGCCTGGGAAGTACTGTGCTCTCGAAGTATTTAGACTCAAAGCAATTGGTCACAAGTCCTTAACACAGAATCCATGTGCTAATACACCAACATCCCACACCACTATGTCTTCACAAAGCAGGCTGAACATGGTATTTAGAAACATGGGACGAGCTGGGGGCATGTCTAACACAGTGCGTGACAATACAGCACAGAGATCCAAAAAGCTATTTTCAAAGGGCCAACCTTGGGGAAGGAATCTAAACATTGTGGGTTGTAGTATGCTCTTTAAAAAACAAAACAAACCTGCTAGAGGAATTCANTATTTAGAAACATGGGACGAGCTGGGGGCATGTCTAACACAGTGCGTGACAATACAGCACAGAGATCCAAAAAGCTATTTTCAAAGGGCCAACCTTGGGGAAGGAATCTAAACATTGTGGGTTGTAGTATGCTCTTTAAAAAACAAAACAAACCTGCTAGAGGAATTCATTAGGAATAAGCTGCAGAATCACAAAGCCTACTGAAGGTAACTTTCATCACGGCGAACTTGCCAGCTGAGTAACCCACGGTGNTTAGGAATAAGCTGCAGAATCACAAAGCCTACTGAAGGTAACTTTCATCACGGCGAACTTGCCAGCTGAGTAACCCACGGTGATTGAAATGAGAAAAGAACAGCATGTTACTGTGGGTATGGAAGGATGTAACATTTCCTTTCCTGTTACTTTTCCAAGTGAAGTGGTATAATGCAGTGCAGCTGTGGTATGGTTTTATGACCAGAAAGTTAAGGAGGAGAAAGTGATTAACACCCTGCCTACAGGCTAACAGTGAGAACAAGGTCCCTCTCCTGCCTTGCTGCATACCTTCTGGGTCACGTAGACTGGGGACTGGCTCATTTGCACTGTGACCGCAGCAAGACCAACACCACTAGCATGGACATGCAGTGAGCCCTGACTTGCTTGAGCTCCCTACTTACCAGCCACAGCTCTTGTTTGGGGTTATGTTTTAAGACAATCTTCTGTGTGGCTCTGCTGCAGTGGAGGCTGATGGATGATTTGAAACCCAGGCCTGAAGGAGAACTGTGCAGTCAGCACTTCCAGGTCTCCTGCAGGTTCAGTCCTGCAGAAGGCCCCCTTAGGCAGCTGCCCTCTGCTTCTGTTTGTGAAATTCTGGAGCTTTCCCTTTTCACAATTCTCCCAGTTCTTTGGTATTTGTCTTACTGCTTTTGGATGTGCAGAGATTTTGGGAAGAGACCATCAGGTCAAAAGGCCAGAACGCCTTCCTGCTTGTGCTCTGGAGCACAGTCTTTGTGTACTCATTGTTGCTGCTCAGACCTTCTGAAGAGGTTAACCAGACTAAATCAGAGTTTAATCTTAAATCAGCTCTTAAATGTCAGAAAAAGAAGAAATTTCTTCAAACTGTGGCAAAACTGAGTCGGTCTTTCACCCAGAAAAGAAAGAAAGAAACAAGCAACCCCCTTGCACTTTGATTTAAATTCAGTAGTTTAGTTTTTTACATACATTTTCTTCTTTCATAGGCAAACAGTACTCCCTTTTGGCCTTCTCTCTGGCTGAAACAACTTCAGGGTAATTTGACTGGATGGCAAAATGTCAACATAATGGTCGCAGGCCTGTCTTCTCCACTGCTAAGAATAGGATTTTTCTCAAAGAGTAAGTTCTTGTTTACAGAGAATCTGTACACAGTGAGATGAGAGCTGAAGAATCTTGGGAAAATCTTTCTTCAAATAATAATTTAAAAATCCCTGATTATTTATGTGTAAATGGTTTTGGGAAGATGGTATTTCTGTACAGATGAGTAGATTACCATGGGATTCCCCATTATCATGATGAGGTACCATAATCTCGCTGCAGACTATGTCTAGAAGGTAAATAGTGAGAATACTTGGCATGTGCATTTTTGGGTCTCCTTATCTCCTTAGAAAGGTGAACTAATCATCTCCCATTGTGAACGGTGCTGTACTATAAGGTAATATGTGTGCTTGCCTTAATGCAATATTTATTTACAAAGGGTTGGTAGAGTCAAGACTAAGAACAAATGGCAGGGGTCAGACTCAGCCTACTTCTCATTCATAACAAATGACGGTCTTACCTCAGTTCCCCTCCCCTTGTTTACAATGTTAATGGTTTTAAGGAAGACAGTGAATGATTATACACAAACAACAGGGAAATCGCATTAATAGAAAATGAAATATCTTGAAGAAGTAGTACAAATTACAGCATCCCTAACTGGGGATGGTATACTTCCAGTGAAACAGCTGACAAGTCTGGAGTCCGTTTCATGGAAACTGGATTCTATACACAAAACACTTCCCAAATGCCAATAAAGTGTTTCTGATTTGGTCACAGAAACTCTGCTGTATATCCTTCCTTGGGAAAAACAATAGACTAGGTGGCTCAAAGCATGAAGCCCGGCATACCTTCTAAGCAAGACAGGATCATGTATGCACGTTGCTGTAGGGCTCCTGTGGATTCCTCACTCAGACAAATTCAAGACTACGATCCCAATCTTCAAATTGATTTACAATCCAGCCTCAGGCTACCTTACTAATCACCCATCTACTCAGTGGTGACCCAGTGTAATACAATGCCCTAAGGAACAATAGAAACCTCAAGCAACAGATTAGAACTGTGAAAGTAGAGGTAAAATTTTCTCTTTAAGTTCTCCAACATCTTGGACTACTGAACATAATTCATCAAGAATGGCTCCAATCTTATTCCCATGAAGGCAAGGAATTCGAAGTTTCCCTTCTCACATTGAAAAATAATTAGAAGATCAGTACTGGTCTGAGCATGCATTGGATGGCTGGTATAAGATGTTTGGATCTTGATTTCATGTTATAAGTTTCTAAAAGGAAATCAACTTAAAGAAAAATTTAATTTTTTTTTCTAGATTATTCCCTAATCCCTCAGCCACATGAGTTTATTGGAAAGGATTCAGGTATATTTTGATGCATGGAAATATTAATGTATTCCACTCCTTTGAGACCAATTTTATTTAACTAAGAGGAAATTGTACTGATTGCTTTATTCCGTGTCACTAAAAGGATGGAATCCCAGGAAGTCCTCTCCCTATTCCTTGCGACTGGGGCAAAAGCTAAGCAGACTGTCTTATAGAGGAAGGAATTTTTTGTGCGTGTGTTTGTTTTTTTAAAGATAATATTAATAGCTCCATAGGTAAGGAAGAAAGGCTGCAATCTGCAAAATAAATCTGAACTATTGTCATAGAAAAGGAATGGAAAAGTAAGCAGATCTAGACTGAAAACTGACACAATGTGACTGACAACTGATAAGCTCCACTAAACAATAAATGAGGACAGTTAAAACCCTTGCCTTTGACTTCTCAGTCATAACTTTATTCTATAAACAGAAGGTAAAAGAGCACATTTTTCACATTCTCCTCTTCTGACCATTCCTTGTAGATAGAAAATCTCTGGGGAGAGGGAGACAGATGGAAGAGATGTGCTGCAGTTCTCATACTTTTCAAGAACAGATCAAAGTGCAGTTGGGAAGTGCAGTCTAAGCCAGAAAATGAGCCAAGTGCTATGTCCTCAAGTCACCGTCCCTTGCTTGGGGAGGACTATCCTTCCTAGCACTTTGACAGAATGAATAGGGTTGGTGAATGTTGTGGGTTGGTTTTTTTTTGGATTTCTCTTCTTTTGCAATTTTGTTTGTGACCTGTTACTATTTCAGTGTATTGACATGCTTATTTTCGTCCATTATTTTACTTAAATGACCCGGATAGAGACCAATGGAGTATCACAATGCCATGAAACATCACGTAACCTTCAAACAGAACTTTCAGGACAGGGTTTATTTTTCTGTGTCGCTAATTTCCTATTCGAGCAGGCCACATAGCAATACAGTTGCGAAGCAAGCCACAAATATTCAGACTGTTAACTACTGCTTGCATTTTCTGCATCTCACCATAAAGCAGCTTAGATCTTCCATTTTGTTCCTATTCAGGTAAAATTGCCCAGCTCACTGAGTTATGCAAGAAATGAGCAGAGCCCTGATTTCCAGCCAATTATTCTGAACTGAAGTGTCACAGTGTGAGGCAAACACATTCTGTGTTTACATTAATATATGACATAATCCTGTGCTCTACTGCTTGACCATCTGTATCGTTTAGCTGCTAGCAAAGGTCCCTTGCTTGCTTCTCACTTGGGCTAGCAAGCTTTTCCTTGCTTTGCTTCAGCACTCTGTCAAGACATTTCTCACCACCGTTTAGGGACTACAGGCAGTCTGTAAGGGGCTGTCCAGTTTGCAGACTAAAGAGGCTAATCACAAAGGCTAATGACTACTACGGACATGGACAGACTGTGCCAACTGGCCACAAGGGCAGAGAATACACCTGGGACTCTGTGGTTTGCCATAAAGGACACAGCCAGAGAGGAAGCAGCTTGTGAGCTTTACAGAGTTAAGGGATAACAGATGTGCTGGCTACCTCATGGATGCATACAGCAGACAGAAGATTTGGGCAACTTTATGTCTTCTCCGACTATGCACCTGCAAAGGCACCTGGGGAAAATTCAGCTGCAGTCCCACACTGCAGGGGAAATGCTTAAATTTCCCTGCTTGCTTCCTTCTTCCAGCAAGCGCAACTGAAGGTTTTCCAAGTGTCATGCAGAGCTGCCTGGGCCATTTCCAGCAAGCTATTTCTCTGGCTCCCATCTCAGGGAGATATTCCGGCTTCCCATGCTCCACAGCCCCAGCAGCTATTCCCAGCCCTGTGCGGGAGCAGCATTCCTTTCTGCTCACTCCCTGTGTTGTGGCTGAGCCTGGGACGCCCTGGCAGCCCCGGTGGGCAGCTCCACTCTCCGTCCACAGGGGCTTCCAGGGGCCTCTGCACACATGTGTTTGGAGTGCTGTGAGACCGTGACCAGGTGGCTGAACATCAGTTGCTCGGGGTCAGTGGGCCTGCCGCCCAAATGTAACACTCCTTCCTTCATCTGCTTGTGGTATGCAGAAGGGGGTTGCGCAGGCAGAGCAAAACTGAGCCTTGCAGAAAACCAACACTGAGCGGAGAGCGAGGCAAGGCACAACCAGTGGGACAGAGAAGCCTGCTGAGCTCTCCCAGCTTCCCATATCCACCTTAAGAAGTGATTTTGCTCCCCACAGCTGCAACGCTGCGGCTCTGCAAGCACAGGCAGGACCTGAGCACGCTATGGGCAGCACAGTACTGATTTGTACATATGCTTTTTTCTCCCCCCACCTTTTATTTTTTAATCCCCCACCAGGTTCGTTTCCACCCCCACATTTTCATAAGTTGGCCATGCAATGAAATGGCTTGTGTCCAAGTCAGGTGGCTCGAGCCAGAGGCTGCGGCCTCTGGAGGATGAAGATGGGCAGAAGAGCACTCATGTGGCTCTGCCTGCTGCAGCCAATACTTGGGCTCTGTGAGTCACGTCACACAGAGCACTCAGGTGCTGTACCTTAGAACAGAGCTGCAACCAGAGACAGTGACAGCTGTTTGTTTTCTAAGGACCTAAACAGAAAGAAAAGGAGAAACAACAATGAAAGCAAAAAAACTTTTGGCAAAGCATGACACATGGAATGGTTCATGCCGTATCCAAAATACCTCACTCTGCTTGAAATACACTTTTTTTGTACAGACCGATTATATCATCAGAAGGTAATTTTAAACAGTAAAGAGCCCTTAAAAGCCTTATGAAGTAAAAAGGAAAAGTATAGCTGGAATAAAAAGATCATAACATGGCTTCAACAATCAATAACGAAGGGAGGTTTGGGCACGATCTCCATCTAAGACCTGCCAAAACCAAGCCAAGCCCTATTTATCTGAATGATCTTCACATGCTGACTTCAGAAAGCTACTTCAAAATAAAGGTTGGGATCACTTAGGCATAAATACAACTCCTGAGATATCCTAGCAAGTGCACATCACTGGTAACAGATGTGATCTAAAAATTCTTCAGAACTTGCACATATAAAATGATTTAAAAGAAACCAAACACCTGCCAGTAACAGAAAAGACAGCATAGTGTGAAATGCAGTTGGGAGGAAATAAAAATGTAATGTTAAAACAAATGTCCAAAAGTGAAAACTTTAATGGAGATCCTTGACTTGGACATCAGAATATGGATTATAATGGTGCTTGGTGCTGCTGTGCAGCCTGTGGTAGGAGCAAGCTGTGAGCTGAGCACACTGTAGGGAGGAGGCAAGGAGAAGCAGAGCTACCCCCTTGGCCCCTCTGGAGACTGGGTTGGACCCTTTGCTATGGGCAAAGCCGCTACTGCTATTGGCCAGGCCTTTGCTCTCCAACCCTCACCTGTGGACTGATGTCTTGGCCTCAGCCCATCCCCACGGCCCTGCCCAGCCATTCCAGCAGCATCTGATTGCAGAGACCATCCCCAGCCTTGCCCACCTCCCCACCCTGACCACCATTTCCTGCCCCTTACCCTGAAGGGCAGCATCTTGTACTGCCCCTGACTACAGAAAGCCTCTACTCCTTCTTCTTGGGCTACATATCTGTAGAGATGGCACAAAAACGTGTGTGCTCTAGAAATGTAGCTGTCCAGTGAAAACCGTAATGGTGGAAAAATAGAAACTGGACTGAAAAATTAAAAACAAAAAGTTCATGATCCAAAGTATGTGTAATTGCTCATGCAATCACCAATTTGCTCATTAGCTTCTCTACAAGAGCTTTTCTCTTGCTGCAGGTTGTTTCTACGGGCGGAAACAATGAAATGCCCTTGCACAGTAGTGATCCACACCATCACTTTCTGCCACCCAACAGGCACAAAAAGGGCACATGAAAATCAAGATTATCAGGCCTTAATCACTCAAGAAATGTTTGCATGATATAAATCACATTCTTTCACCATGAGCTGAGTCAAATGCTGATGTCAACTACTTGCTGTAATTTGCAAGAAAATAGCTGTTGATAAACACACATAATTACTTTGAATTTTACTGGTTTTTGCTTAGGAGCAAGCAAGGTATTGTAAAGAGAATAACACATTAGTTTTCTAAGGGAGAAGGGGAAGAAAAGCCATAGCCTTTGGCAAGCAAAGGCATCATAACTGTCAACTCCGAGATCACCTCTGAATCCTCCAAGATCTTGGATCAGTATAATGCAATATGAAGAATGTTCCACTCCTTGCCTTGGAAAAACAAAAGCAAAGGACTGATAAAAAAAAATACCCTAGTTTCGTGCAAAAAATTAACTAGTGCAAAAACAAAAAGATTCACTCGAAAACAAAAGTGCTCTAAACTACTGAATTAAAATGATTATAATACATCTGTCAGTTTATATACATAACAGAATAAGCCACAATGCTGGTTTACATTTTGGCAAAGTCTGTTCTGTTTGGACTTATAAATCACTTGGTTTTTTTGCACAAAATCTTAAAAAAATAAATGTTAGGTTTAGAGTCATAATGCATAAAGGCTTCCCGTGGTGCAATTACCACACAATAAAAGCCAGATGTGCTACTTTTAAAAGTTCATGGAAAAGCAATGTTGAATGTTTGAAACCACTTTGGTTGCTTCCAGAGAAAGGTGATAAAATAAGATGCTTTTATTACATGATAATGTACCATGACAGGATTCTTGTCTCTCAGTGTCAACACTTTAACCTCTGAGAAACACGGGAAGCTGATAAAACTGCCTCTCCTATCAAATGCAGTGCAGCGTGACTATATCACATCCCATTTATAATAAGTCTAAAAAATAGAATCACACTGAATATACAATTGCAGACATCGCTCAAGCATGCCTCTATCTACTCATAAGGAAAAATGAGCAAGGGATGTATGTGCGGCTCTCCACTGAGGGATAGCAGAACAGAGACGTACACAAGAACCTTTTTCTCACTGCAAACTCCAGAGAGACACTATATGTGCTTTTGGTGTCTCTAGTTCTTCTGATGTCTCTAGTTCTTGAATGAATAACTTGAACCAGTGTTTGTATACACCTGTATATAAAGAATTGTCTAATGTAATCGACACAGACGTAGTAGAAGTAGTTCTTAAATCTGCCTAGGAAGAATGATTAGTTCGTAAGAAATCGGGTTGAGTACTGGTTCCATAGACATGACAGCAAGAAAGAATTTCATGAAAGCATTTGGGAAATAGCAGGGAGAGGGAGATTTAAGGAAGCTATCTTACTGATGAGTGGAGCAGACAGCATATGAGAAAGAAAGGACCATAAGTAAGGAATTTATAGCTATAGAACAAGACTCTATTTCCATATACATAACACTTGCGTAAGTCTGCCTGACATCATATAGATGCTGACAGGTGAAATCCTGCCTCTGATAACAGAAAAAGCATAAAAATCTCATTTGGGCAGCCATCCTGCTGCCTGTCTGCAGGATGATGCGCACCGACACTCAGGATGGTGACACCACTGCCAGATCCAGGCACGATGGTGTCAGTGGAAGTGAGGGGCTCTGCAGCTGCCTGCACGCCACCTCCTTTGCTCAGGACTCCTCCCAGTTCTTTGGCAGAACTGCCCCTTCTACATATATTTGTGACTGAACATAGAAAGAGCCCTTAAAAAACTGCCCAGTTACTCTTTCAGTGTTCAAAGAAATGGTGAATAAAGTGATCAGATATACCATGATGACACTCCAAATCTCTTTTTTTCTCCACATATCATTATTCTGTCCAATTGTCTTATCAAACACCGCTGTTACTCAAAGAAAGAAGAGCCAAACCACTCTCAGTTAAGCAGACATAAACAAAATTTGTTTGTAAGCAACAGAATTATCCAAAATCACCTCACTGTAGTGCTGAAATGATGTTCTAAAACAGGATTGCCACGTTTCTCTTTGTGAGATCTCCTAGATGGAGTTATCTCTCAAGTAGTGTGTAGGCACAGAAGATGGTATGTCAGATTAACTACTCCAGGCATGTCAAACTTGTGGCCCACAGGCCCCATGCAGCCCAGCGCAGCTCGTGCTGTGGCCTACCCTTGCCCCATGTCACCATGGTGGCGGCTCGACCTCACAGAGTGGCCCAGCCAGGCCCCTCAGCATCAACAGAACATCAGTGCCAGTGATGGCAAAGAAGTTTATGGATTTTGATATGCTGGGTAAACAGAGTCCTGTGAACAGTGTAAAATACTCAGCTGTGCTTTCTGATGTGATAAACGAATCTGAGAACAGGCTTCAAGATTGCCAAATAATTACCATTTTTTTTGTTTATTTGACACTCCATTCTCAGTTGACATTACCTGTGAATTTTCAAATGAAATGTATAGACTTGCAATCAAAAATTTGATCATCTATCCTTAGTAGACTTCTATAAGCCCTCTCTTAGCAGAGAGAAATATCCCTTACTTCACAGTCCCACCCTATTCACGTAATCACTTTTTGCAGTACATACATTTGTGAACAACTGTTCTCAAGGATGAAGCATGGGAAGTGTTTCAGCAAAAATCTCTGATGAACACCTGGACAGCTCACTGAGAACTGCAACCACTGCCATTGAACCTGAGGCTGATGCGTCAGCATCAAAAAAACACTAGTTTTATGAAAAAGAGAGCAACAAGACTGTATGATTTAATTATAATAGTAAATGAAACATTCAAATAAGTTTTGTTACTTTTATACATTAATTGTATTACTTATTTTATGAAGTAAATTTTAGTGCATGTGTTCACAGTGGACATGCCCAGGAGGGCAGGCTGAGTGATTGCTCCACCCTAACTTCCTTCAGCCTGGAAATCCTGGGTCAACATAAATAGTCCTCATGCTTCCATCAGACAAATCTTTTTGAGATGGAAAGAAACAGGACACATCTGGGAAAACCTGGGTATGTGATAGCTGTAGAGCACGGATGTATAATATAAAGCATTAACTTGTGCTAGTTATCTCATTTCACTATAAAATCAGTAGAAAGACGTACACAGTACTATTGGCTCTATCTATTCTTATTAGGGATTGCTGATTTTCCCTCTTAGATGCCATTCTCCCTAATATATCCTGTTACAATGTTACAGAAATCAATAGAATCTTATTTCATTCATCACTTTGAGTCTATTTTCTTTCTATATAAATCTCTCTACTTCAGTACATGGTTTTTTTTTTTTTTTTTTTTTTTAAATACGTGACAGTTATGATGAGTTACTCACAGCTATTTTTGCATATGTCATTCTAACTTTCAACTTTGGGATTCTATTGCTCTCACCAGCATATAGCTTTAAAAATAGTAATATTCATTCGGAGCAGTCTGAATAATATATTAATGGGGCACTAACAAGGTAATAAAATATTACAAACTACTTAGAAAGAAGTGTGTTTTGGGAAAGATAACAGTAAAAAGAAAAAAATCAGCTATATCAGAAGGTATATTCTCTGAGAAGAAAAAGAAAGAATCGTATTTTGGATGTAGTACACTTGCAGGAAGAGAGAGGAAGAAGAAATCTGTGAATGTGGCTAAATTTGGGGTAGCGAATACAATTTATTTAAGACAGATGAACATCTAAATCTACAATGTAAAAAGGTTCCAAAGTTATTCAAGGCCTTTAACATTGCCAGCCAGTGTATGCCAAAGAGTACAAAAGATAACTGGAGCCTTATCCACTCCATTTGGCTACTTCTCCCAGTATTTCCATCCAGAGATTCCTCTTCCTTAGCTCTCTTTGAGCCAGAAGCCGCCATTCCCTCCTCTCACCAAAGCCATCATTTCTTCTGCCTCAGTCCTTAGCTATTCTGAACATCCTCTTTCTTCTCCATTCAGAAACATCCATTCCCTAGCAGCTACAACAGTCTGTCAGAAAGACGTCCAATCAAATGCTTTGGGTTCCCCATTTGATCTGTCCTTCCTTGCTGGCTTTCTCCTTAATCTCACTGCAGTGTCTTCACATATATAATTTCACTCATTCAGCAGTGTTTATCCCCAGCAACTGGAACTCATTCACATACGTGGCTATCAAACTCAGCTGCTCTGCTTGTCTCATTACAGGCAGAACAATGTTTTTTAATCTGGCCCTGCGGACTTTAATAATTCATAGCATTTTTTTTAAACCCAGGCTAATAAAAGTTTTCAAAGCATTCACATGTTAATTTGTGTAACAAACTGTAACAGATCAATGTGACAAACTTGACATCAGTATGAAGAAAATGGGGGTTTTCCTGACGTAAAGAAAACTTGGAACTCAAGCCTTCTCCTCCATCACAATCCTTATGCACAAAAGGAATCCTCCATACAACTGCCAGCCACCCACCCACAATCCTTCAGGTGCTGTTGCTGTTTTCCATGCAAGCCTGCTTTGTCACACTGCAAATACATTCAGCAGGGATGAGGCTGAATGAGCGAGCAACCCCCTCTTCTCTCCCCCAGCTGCTTCTCTTAGTAAAGCCAACCCAAGCTTCTGTGACTGTGCGTGGGGATCTGATCCAAAGTTAGCTCTCCCC
>PPHD01025151.1:0-11868 GCA_002909625.1 Bambusicola thoracicus
AAAAAAAAAAAAAAAAAAAAAAAAAAACACATTAAAGAAAACCAATAAAAAACGAACCCCAACCCCGTCAGAAATCCACGCCGCAGAGAACACCACAGCGGAGAGAAGAAGAACAAAGGCACGGCCGCGGCCCCGCCCGCCGCACACTGGGCTACGCAGCGTTACCTGCCGACGCAGCGCTCCGCCGCTCGCGACACTGCAGGGCCGGGCCTGGCGCCGAGCCCTTTATGGAGCCGCACCCCCGCCCCCTGCCGTCCCCTCCCGAGCCCTCCTCTTCGCCGTCGGGGGCGGGCCGGGGTGCGGCGGGGGCCGCCCGGAGTCTTCCTCGCCCTCCCGCGGTAGCCGCTGTAAGTGGCGCCGCGCCGCCTCAGCAGAGAAAGCAGATACGCTGAGGCCTGGGCGCTCTGGGGGTGGGGGCGGGAAACGCGCGTCGCTCGGCCCGGGGGGCGCCCCGCGCTGATGGGAGCCGCGGGCACAGCGGGGAGGAGTGCTGGGGGGACGCACCCGCAGTGCCGCGCTGGAAGCCGCGGTCCCAAGTGCGCCCGCGGGGCGGGTCCCGGTAGGAGACTGCCCCGCCCAGCGACCTCGGGCGGCGGGTGGATGAGCGCGGGGCCTCGATTAGCGACGCCTCAGTCCGGCGCCGCCATCGGCGGGCGACTGTGCGGGGCTGGGGGCGGGGTGGGGAGAGGCGGTGCCCGCGCCTGCGGCCTGAACCCGGCCCGCTACCCGCGGGCGGCAGGTGAGGGCTGCGCGGTTTCGTGTGGTATTGGGCCGCTGTGTGCGGCTCGCGGGGCGCGCGAGGCCCCTCGGCGAGACCCCGCCTCACCCGCGGCCTCACAGAAAGCTGCGGGTCCGCTGCCCCGGGCGGCCGTCTTGCAGCCGCGCTTCGGTCCCGAGCGCCGAGTCCGAACGCCCGGCCGTAGGAGCCGCGGGCTGGGCGGTGCCGAGCCGTGCGTGGCCCCGGGGGCCTCCGCGGGTGTCGCGGCCTCCTGCCGGCCTCAGCGCCCGCGGGTTCCCGCCCTGGTACGCGCCACTGCTGGCGCTCTGCTGGCGGGCAGCGCGTGATCGCCGGCGGTGTCGCAGCTGGAATGGCCTTAAACGCGTCCCCTGCTGCCGCTTGGTGAGGAGCCGGGGTACGCGTCTGGTTCGTGCCGCCGCCCGGTTTGTGCCTCCCGCCGCGCGGAGCCCGGTGTGTGTGGGGTCACTGCTAAGGATTGTGCTCCTTCTCCCGTCAGCTTTAGCGGGGCTGCTGCTGCCGCCATAGAAGCAAGCAGGTTGTTTTGTTTTTCTTGTAGATGAGGTTTATTTTCCAGACCCGCGTATGCGTTGTGCGTATGTACCAGAGCTCGCTTGTTCTCCCGCCCTGCCAGGCCGCAGCCGGCTGCCGTGAGGTGATTTGGCTGCTGTGGGATTGCTGTTGGGCTCTGTAAGGGTGTTTTGATTCGGTGCTGTGGGGAGGAGCACAGGCACCTCCTGCGTGCACTGTTTGGAATAGAAGTTAGCAATTACCTTAAGTACTGAAAAAGCGAATCCGAATTTACCTGAAGAAGGCATTTTCTATATGCTTTTTGAACAACGGTTTTGTTTTCTTTTAGGCTTATGGGAACATTACGGGAAAGCGTGAACCCAGGGTGCTTGCTGTTCAGGGCAATGTGCTGAGGAGTCCCATGGGTAACTTAGGGATACTTTCCGTTGTGTGTTTGTTGTGGGAGCAGTCAGATCTCAGCGCCTGAGCTGTGTGTTGTGCAGCCTGTTAGCACTCCCAGTGTCATACAGACGTGGGGGTTGTTAGTGGGAGTTCTGAAAACTTAAAAGAAAATGTTCCAGACAGCAAAATGGGTATACGCTGTAGGAAACAGCTGTGGGAACTGTGACTTCACGAAGGAGCATGCATCAGCTGCCAAGCAGGAAATAGGCTGTTAAATGGTTTTGATCCTGGGCAGAGATAAAGGGGGTCAGCTGGTCACATCAGCTCCCTGTGTTGTGGCTCTGTCAGATGTTTCACCGAGTCTTGCTTAAGCAAAGATGAAGGCAGTAAGTACCTTAGCTTGTACGAATAGCATTACCAGAGTGGAAGCTATCAGGGGCCTGTTGAGCCTTAAGGATTTAGCACGTGGGAAAGTGTGACTCTGGGCCATATGGATGAAGGCTTTGATACGCAGCAAGTGGGGTCAACAAGTATGACTTTCATAACGCAGCTCCCCTCCCCTTTCCTTCCTTTAATGTAGTTACTATTGAAAACAAGGAAGTTTGCAGGTGTTGGGTACAGCAGCAAATAGAACACAGCTTGGGTTGCTGTGCCAGTGACTTGCACGAGGTTCTGCATTGTACTGCAGAGGGAACGAAGCTGTGTGCCACCAAGCAAACTTAGTCTTTCAGTCCTGATTTTATGTACGTTTCCTTGTGTTTCCCATTCGGAAGTGAACCTAGCCAGAAAAAGAAGTGTGTCTTGTGCTTGCTGAGGTATACCAGTTTAGTCATTATGAGGTCTGCAGATGTCACAGTATTAATACTTTTTTTTAATCTGAAGTTGAACTTCTCTGCATGCACGCAGTGTCTGCATTTGAAAAATTCAAGCAAGTCAAATCCCATAATACAACAACCAGAACACGTTGTCAGGCTCTGTGGGTGTTTGTTTTCTTAATCTGGTTGCTCTGGATCTTTAGCTAGCAGCTTTGAATTGCTACCTCTTGTGGTGCTGCTGTGTTGTCACTGACCAAAGAGGGGAAGGGGCTTGGACCCCTAATTCTGGCCCTCTGACCTGTTCTAATAGCAGATGTGTGTGGTGGGTGGGTTGAACATTTCCCTCAGCATTTGAGACGCCTCTTTTTTGGTTGACTTGAAGAGATCTGCTTCACCACCTTGTGTATAATGCGTGTTGCTGAACTGTTTTTAGGGCACGTGAAATGGCAGCAGATGACAAGCAGTCTCCGACACTGGATTCTACCAGTGATCTACCTCGTTCCCCTAGTAGTCCGTCTCATCTCACTCACTTCAAACCCCTGACTCCTGACCAGGATGAACCTCCTTTTAAATCAGCCTACAGCTCTTTTGTAAATCTCTTCCGTTTCAGCAAGGGTAAGCGCTTGGGAGAACGGGTTTACACCTGTTTTGTGCTGTTTTATTCGTGGCCTCTGCTGCCACATAAATCTGTGGAAACACTTCTGAACGTAAGAGTATAATGTAAGCCCACTGGCCAAGTGGATGGTGAGTCAATCTTTTGTGCGGGATGTTACGTCTTGCTTTTGGGTGACATTGTAGAGCTTTGCTGTGGGAGAAGATAGCCTGCATCTTGCATGTGAGCTCTGTGGTCGCCTGTGAAGGTCAGAGACAAGCCAGTCAGCAGACAGCGCAAAATGCACAGTGCTTCTTATCTGGCTGTCTGAGTGTCCCTTGCCTGTATTAAGTTTTCAGGGCCAAAACCAGCAGTAACCTTTTGCCAGCTTATATAAGCGAAACATCTGCTCGCCTTTCCAAGGCAAGTTATTGTTCCAGACTTCTCCCACTCTCCTCATCTACCTCCATACCTTTGTTTGGGTGGCAGGCAGTGGAGCTGCAAAAAAGCAGTGTATTTATGGGGAGTCCATCCTTAATTTGTGTGGCTTAGGTGTTCTCCATCAAGCGTTATGAAGGTTTTGTATACTAAAATGTTGTAGTTGATGCTGGCCTTTGTGCTGCGTCTATCAGGAAAACGCTTATGTTTTTGTTAGGCAAGCTCTTATAGAACTATGTCAGTTTCTGGTTTTGGTTTCTTGAAGAATCTTGCATAGAATGGTGAAAGAATACACCTGAGTGCATCGTGGGAAAACTGCCTTTGTCTCTGCTGGAGATGGCTGCCCAGTCAGCTGCTTCTGTTTAATCTGTTCATTTTCCAGCTCTGTGAAGCATACTTTCTGAGGAAAAGGAGCTGAGATAGATTTTTGCGTAAGCAAGATGATCTGTCCAGGCTATTCTTAGGCAGGGTGAAAAATAATTGCTTGATATGACTGCTGTTAGTTTGTCCAGTAGAATATCACCTGTCCTAATTAATTTATTGAAAGGAACACAAATTTGGTCAATATTGGTTTAGTTTGTTTGTCTCTGGCAAATGTAGCTGGAGTCAGCAGAGTGCTGTTTTGAAAGAATGGGAAAAAACATCTGTGAAACGGCACATTAATGGAATTATTGAGAACATGTCTATGCTTGATCCTCTGACAGAGAAGGGTGGTTTATTAAAGACTGTGCTAACTTGAAGGTGACCACAGAACTGGCTGGTAACTTAACTGAAAATCTCCTCTGAGGGCAGAAGCTGATAATAAAGGGGAGCTATTCCATGTCTGAAATAGTTCCTGCTTGCTATTTTTTTTAAACACTTCTCACATTAGGGATGTTTCTGAACTGATGGTTTTATGGCGCTTTTCAGACTAAAAATACGTATGTTTTGTTATGTATAATAATGATCCAAATGAGAGTTTTGCATATTCTACTGATTTTTATTGTCATATCTGAATGGTTGTTTTTTTTTGCTTTTTGCCAACTCCAGATGATGGCAGGCTTTCATCCCCAGTGGAGAGAGCAGAAGCAGCACAGACTGATTCACAGGCACTAAGCAGCAGCTGGTCCAGTCCTCAGCATCCCCCCAGGGCTCAGTCTCTGCGGTCACCGGTTCCGTATAAAAAACAACTAACTGGTGAGCTACAAAGAAGATCTTCCTCAGCCCTAGGTAATTTCATCTCCTTATGCTACAGGGGAATATTGTACCAGCCGGTCTGGGTTGCTTTGGAATGAGGTGAAAGGAGGTGAACAGAGGGTTCATTGTGTAGGTCAGCAGCAGCATTTGGTATCAGGCTACACTGTTTCAGTAAGTGAGGTTGCACTTCAACCTCAGAAACGTACCTCCATCTTTTCCAGGGTTCCAGCAAAATACCACTTGGTGGTGGTTCTGCTGTTTCAATGGCAAGACTCTGGAATGGGAGAGGCTGCCAAAATATGCGAAAATCTTGATAGTGAAAAAGGGCATGTTGTTCTGAGAGACTTCAGTTTCCTAATAGCAACGTGCAAACTACACAAACTCTGTCTGAATGAGATTGCTGTTGGTGTCATCAAAGGAGATTTTTCTTTTAGCTGCGTAGAGGGGAATCGAAGAGGTACTTGTCTGAACCTTTTTATTTGTAACCTAGGATCAGTTACCGCAGGCTGTACTAAATTTCTTGTGGGTGGAGTGAGAGTTGAATGTGATTTCATAAAGCCATTTTACAATTGCACTTCTGAAGACATGAAGAGCTGGTTAGGAAAAATTACGCTGTTATAAAGTATAAGTGAAATAAAGATCTTACCCGTATCCTGGGCTTGCTGAAAGGTTCCCAGAGGGAGGATCTCCAGATAGAGATCCTTCCTCCTGGGGAGTCAGCCCTTAAATGGGGTCTAGGAGGGGTGTAGCATGGCTCCACCCCTTCCGGTCACTCAGGTGAGATTGCATTCACCTGTGCCCCTGCAGCTGACTTAGCGCTCACCTCAGGTGGTCAATCAGAGGTTCAGACCATGATTCTACAGTTCCCATACAAGGCGGCATCTCTGGATTGCAGGTTAGAAACTTCTAGGCAAGGTAGGTGATTTGGTACAATAGAAGGCAGAAATAATCTTTGTGTTTGGCATCTGCTGGGAGTGTGCAGCCAGAGAAGTGAGACTTAGTCAAAAACTGTTGCTGGGTTATTCTAAGTACTTTTCAGAAAATTAATACATATTCTTGGGTTTGGATGAAAGTACGCTTAGAAACAGGAGTTCCATCAGGAAGGAAATAAAACAAGACCAAACCAAACTTGCTGACTTCCTGAAGAAATTTCTGTGATGGTTGGTGCTGAGCGGCCTCACTCAGGATTGGCCATCTTCTGCATCTGCTACTAACCTTGGTGCTGTAACAAACATGAGCTGTGTAATTCAAGTAAAAGCCTATGGGTTGGGTAGGGGGGCTTTGCAGGGCTTTTTCAGGTCCATCTCGCTGTATTTGAGGAGGGAAAAATCTTTGCCTCTTCCCTCCCCTCAAATCAGGCTTTACTTTTTTTCAGAAACAAGCTTTAGAAAATCAATTCATTGTCTTCAGAGGTACTGAATGAGCGGATCTTTGAGGGTTTCCAAATATGGAGCAGAAGAGAATTCAGCTTCTGCCATTGCAGCTAATGCTGGATGGCAGAAAAAGATCTTATAAATTGTTCTCCTAACTAAAGAGAATCATGAACTTATTTGTAACTCTTACTGCAGGTATTTTTACTTGCTCAGACACCTAAGCATGAAAGTAAGTGATGTGATTTACACAAATGCCTTGGTTTGTAGTTCAGTTCACCCACTCTGTTCGGAGTCAGTGAGGTGACTGATCTACCTGAGTTTTCTTGTAACATTGTATCTGCAAGTCTTGAGTGCTTTTTTTAGCCTTGGCCTTTATTCTTAAGAGATTCTTCTTAACAAGAGGGACAAGTGTAAGCAGGAAAATGCTTAAGTCCTTCACCAAGGTCTCTCTGGTCTACTTGAGTTTAAATATTATGCCAAGTTTAAGCAAACTGAAATGAATAAATAAATAAAAGTCTTGGAGCAAGGCTGCTGGTGCCTCTATGCAGTAATGGAATGGAATTGCTTCTGAAGATGCTGATTCCTACCCTTCATCGATCCATTAGCTTGCACTGCCTGCACCGGAGATATTTTTGTTCCTCAGGGACCATGCTGTCTGGCAACTGCCAGTGCAAGACGAGGGAACGGTGGCTTTTGTAGGAAAGTGTCTATTATCAAATGTGTGGGATTGTAGTTGTGTGTTTCCTTCAGGACTGCTTACATCAAAACATGTTGGCATGTAATGGCATTTGTGAAAATAGGAGGAACTGCTGAATACCAGGTTTAGGTCAAAGATACTTTGTGGATTGTATGGCAGAAAAACCAGTACTGAGAGTCTGCACTGACTTGTGGCTTCCCTCTAAGGCACAGGTATACAACCTTTTGGCTTGTCTGGGCTGCACTGAGTGAACAGAAATGGTCTTGGGCAACATATACCTATGTTGCTCCAAAAGTAATGCCTCCTTTTTATTTTGATAGAAACAACAACGTATACGAAGAGCACAATAATACTGTTTGATAGAGCAAATTCCCAGCTACCAAACACTATTTTTTCAACATAGTCACCACCGTTAGCTGTGCATTTTCACTAGTGAAGAACAAGAGCCTGCATACTGTGCTTATAACAGTCTGCACCAGTAGAGGTGACCTGCTGTCACCACTGCTGAAATGCACAACCCACTGCCTCACTATGCTCATATTCACTGTTTGGTCCCCATAAATGTTCACAAGCATCAGTGAATGTCAGCGGGCGACATTTTTTCCTATGAAAGAATTCAGTGGCACCTTTTTCTTCATATGCACTTCCATGTGAGGCACCATTTTGTCAGACTGCCCCTCTGCTGGTGTCACGCAGCAACAAAATGAGATGGAGTATTGGTGAGAGGGTTCAACCTCTACTGCCGTACCACCACCATCCACCCCTGATGTTATAGGCCAACATAATAAAATAGGAGACACTACTTTCAGGGCAGCCTTTGCAAGGTATACAGCATTGTTACTATACAAGTAACAAAGCATTTCAATTTAAAATGATTAAAAATGATTTTCTTAATACATTAAACCAAGAAGAGAGAAACAAAACTATAAAGAATAGTGGGATATTTGACCTTGTTTTTGTGAAACTAATGCACCAGCTGGGTTCAGTAGCAGTGGCTGCAATTCTTAGTGAGGTCTTAAGGTGCTCATGAAAGCTTTTTGATGAAATTTTACTCCTCCTGTACTTCATTGTTGACAATAATTGTTCAAAATGTGTATATTTCCAAAAAGCAATGGCATGGATAAGGTGTGATTGTGAAGAGAGAGATATTTTTCTCTGCTAAGAAAGGAATTGTCAAAGTTTGGTAAAGAGTCACATTCAGATTTTTGAGCTGAATATCTGATTGGGCATGCCTGCTCTAGAGTAATGTGTTGCATTCTTTACTGAGATTCCAGCTGAAGAACTTGAACTGCTATTACAGTAACAAAGTGCCCAGTTGGCTATACTGGAGGGTGTGTGTGTACCACCTGTGTGTGCTGCCAGCTGAGTGCTTTCAAAGTGCTTGATTGAACCTAAGTAGTCTGAGATGATGTCCCAGCTATCAAATCCAGTTTAAGGAGAATTAGATACACTGACATATTGGAGAGGGAGCATTAGTAGTAAAAGTGATTCTAACTTGTTACAATAAAGCTGTTGGGGCTACAAGATTGTAGCAGACTGACAGGCAAAGGGGCTTAGTAGATGTGAAAAAGGGACAGCGATCATATGAGAAGAAAGAAGGGCTAAGGAAATTATGTAGTGGCTGTTAGGAAACATGAAGAACATGACCTATAACCAGAGTATCTTCTTCATTGAAAAAGGGTCTTGGAAAATGACATACTTTGCACTTTCCTCAAGTCACTGGTGTACAGTGTTCAAGCCGTTGCAGTGAGCTTGAATGTGAAACTGTGTGCTTTGGCCATGGCAACTAGAAAGTTCATGTTGCATTACTAAAACTGTGGTATCCCCGGTAGGGTTCTTTGTTCAGTGTTGAAACTGTGTGAAGTTCTACATCTGATGGTAGTGTTTGGTCAGCTCAGCAAATCTCTGTGAATTGAACTCAAAAGAACATGTAAGCTTAGTAGGTGGTTATAGCTGGAATAGTATTCTACATCTGTAGTGATCGCAGTCCAGATTCAGATCACAGATCAGTAAGAAAGGGCAGAAAACATTGTATTTCAGAGGATGTGTAGATTTTGCTGCTATAAATACGTGTAGGAAGGGTGAGGATTACTGTTGAAATATGAAATTTTTTTTGGCTCTTTAAGAGTTAATTTTTAGCACATGGAGGACATATAGGATAGAAATAAGTCGAATTGGAAATCATTATGGGGTTCAATTGGCATACAGAGTCCGTGTTCAGGGACAGTGTGGATGGGAAAGAAATGGAAAGAAAACACAGCAAGTAATGCAGCAAGCAGCCTTTAACTAACAAGAGGCCCGGTGGAGGGTAAGACATGACATTGCCTCAGCACTGTGTATGTTCATAGTTTAGTGATCGCTTGCCTTACAAAGTTTGTGCTTAATTGGGCAGGAGACCTGATAATAATTTCCTGAAAAAGTCACTTAAATCACCCTAGAAAAACTTGGTTCTGTTAGAAAGCATGCTTATTTGGCTTTTAAATAAATTCCAAGTGGCTGGCCACTGGATTTAAGTACTCCGGTCTCTATTGTGTATTCTGTATTGTACAGAGTTCATTACGTGCATATACGATTAACTTAATTAGCTAAAAATATCTACTAAGAACCTGAAAAGAAGGCACGGAATCTTGCAGTTTTAATCACATTACTCTGAGGGTTTTGATCTCCTGCACACAGAGGCACAGCTGAGTTCTCACAGCAGCGCAACAGTTAACAGCCTTCTGCTGGTGCTGTCAGCATTTCTGCTGACATCAGTGTTCTCTAAAGCTGTAAACAAAAAGCAGCCATGTCTGTTTTTCCTGTACTGAGGGAATCAGATTAAAATGCTAACTGTCAGATGGAGAGCAGCGAAGCTGGTAAGAAACTTCCAACTATTCGGAAAAATTGTTTATTTAGAAAGGTGACCCTGACATGTTGGTTAAATACAGCACTATCTGCAGATCCTTCTTGGTGAGAAGGACCCAGTTTGTAGCATGTGGAGCAACGGTTCAAAGCAATCTAGCATTTACAGGGAAGAAATTAACTGTATTACATTCTTATTCAGTAGTCTCTTTATTGTAGTTAAGTAAGAATGCCTGTACAAGTTCTCAGCAGTTTGACTTTTCTTTTTAAAGTATCTAACTTTTGGATACATTTTATTCTGAGTTACTCAATGTAATAGCAACCGAGCTATGGAGTTCTTAGACTTGTTGCAGTCATTTGTAAGTAAGCTAAGCTTAAGCCATTGACTCATACCAGTCCTAGGAGGAAGGTAATAATTGTTACAGTTATTTTGTGAGTATTAATATCCTAGAGGGCATCCTAAAGCAAGACTTCACAGCTTTCTAAAAGGATATTACAAGGTTAGTATAGTGAACTGAAAATCACTTCTGTAAAAGATGTTATAATTCTCAGAATTTAAATGGGTTTTTGTGAACACTTGGAGAATAGTATTTAAAATGCCAAAGTAAGCTATCAGACATCAAAAGCTCATTTTGGAGGAGAGGAGTTTAAGGGCAAGAAATGATGCGCACTGTACCTTTATGAAGTGCCTATTTATCCAAACGTTTCTCTCTCCAGTAGGGTTTCATGTTGTGGTGTAAATGTGGATGTGCTGTGGAATAAGTGTTGTTACTCTCCCTTCCTTTGCAGACAATCGAAGGAAGGTGGAACCTCCTCTTGGAGGTCATGATCCTCGAACAGCAGTTCAGTTAAGAAGCCTCAGCACCGTCTTGAAGCGCCTCAAAGAAATCATGGAAGGGAAGAGCCAGGTACTTTTGAGGGGTTTGTATGCCAAAGCATATAGAAACTGAGCTGTGTACTGAGCTCCTTGAGCTTCATTTTCTTGATGTATCGTGAAGATTTTTTTCAGATGTTTGACGGATGAGTGAATGAAGTCAGAACTCATTGTGTGAGTGCATGGGAAATAATTTAAGCTGATGGCGGCTTTTGACATGTCAGAGGTCTGTAGTTGTTGTTCATTTTTTTTGAACCTAGACTAGATGTTCTCATTTAACACTACTTCCCATTTCTGTATTACCTTATCTAGTGTTACCTGACTGTTTTCTTCCTTGAGGGCACTCCTTGAGGAGGAGAAACACATTGCCTATCAAGAAGAGTAACAGGAGTTCTAGGGATGAATTAGATCTGTTTACTGTGGTAATGAATGTTCAGCAGTATTCACTTGAAAGTCTTGTTCTGTTAGCCGTTTTGATTCAACTGACAGTGGTCTGGTGGTTGCTATTAATGTTCTGCTTTTGCTTCCCTCTGCTGTTTTGGACGAGGCCTTTAACAGGAGGATGTAGTCAAGAGAAGAAACCACAACTATTTATAAGTCATGATATAAAAAGCTGTGTCTGAGAACACAAGGCATGAACAGTTAAAAGTATATTAAATTAAATTGGAAAAAGGCTTTTCTCTTGACAGCTTTTGCTGGTAGACTTTGAGTAAACTCACTTAAGTGCCATTATGCTTGTAAAAGAAACTTTGCTTTGACAGAGAGTGATATTTTTGGGGGTGAAACTGAAGCCGTTCATTGCAGTTAGCAGGACATCGAGTACGGCCCTCACGTATTTTTCAACTTTTGATGGATTCGGAAGGCCTTGGAAATCTTATCTTTGAGGTGATTGGGAAATTGATGTTCAAACAGGCAGGATGCAGCAGTAAACTAATGAGTCTAGATCTTTCTCTGGAAGTGGTCTTTCAATTGTCAGCATACTGACATGTGTACATACGATGATGCCTTGCTGCCCCTGCCTGCAAACATGTCTTGCTTGAGTCACTTCAGGCAAGTATCTTCTCACTATGGAGTTGGCTTAGTTCTAGAGGAGACCACATTACTATTGTAGAAGGCACATGTTCAATCCTGAAAGGTACTGCTAAGAGTAACGGGTTTTTGTTCTGAATCCTGCCTTGTAGGCTGTTCTTGCTATGAGTGTTGGCTTCAAGCTGAGCAAGGCAAAGAGCTTATAGGATGTTTCTAGTTTCCTTCCTCCTTACTTCTCCCAGAATACAGAGAAGTCAGCAATGGCTGAGTTTCTCAACACCCAGCCATAAGTAAATGTGGCATAAGCAATGTGGTAGAGGGTAGGGGTGCTGGAGGTTATGCATATGGCTAGAATGGCTATTCTAGCCATAGCACATTCTGTCCA
>PPHD01025153.1:0-11868 GCA_002909625.1 Bambusicola thoracicus
TGCTCATTGCACACCGATGGTTTGATTGTTTCTGAGCAATGGGTGTACATCTGGGGCTGGGCCAAGCTGAGCCACTTGGCAGGGGAACCGGTAGGTCAGGGCTTGAACTGGTGGTTGATTGAGCACCTGCTGATGGAGTGTGGTTGGCCATGTGACCAGAGGGGGTGGACTGAAGGTGGAGCCACCCTGGGCTCGTATAAAGGCCAGCCACTGAAGGGAGAGCTTCTCTTGAACCGAGGTTGCTCCCTGAGGAGGAGTGCTGCGTAGCCAGAGATCCCTTTTGCTGGGTGGGTAAGTTTGATTCTTTCTGTATGTGACTATTGGCCTACTTGTGAATGCTTTGATATTGCCAAGATCCTGTCAGAAGCAATTTTGCTTCTTTGTGAGCAGAACAGACACCTAGACGGTATTAGAAGATAGGGAAGAAAGCCCTCTATAGTGCTAGAGAGCTGTTAGTTGGTCCTGCTTGCGTTGGATGATCTTTCCTGCTTTGTTTGCCTGTAGATCTCTCTGGCCATATAAAAGGCTGGGCATATTTCAGAAACCTGAAGATTCTTACTCTGTTTTTCACGTGCCTCCAAGGCTGAATTAAGGTCTTTGTTGTAGTGTAATGATAAAAAAATGAATGCAGATAAAAGCGAAGCTTATTTAAAGCCACTTGATCAGACAGGGGCTAAATTCAAAAGTATTGCCTCTGGAAAACTGGCTGCAGGAAGAGGCAGCAAAATGTTGTTGGCCCACTTCTCAAGTCCATGTATCAAACACTTGCAACAGTGTCTTCTCTGAGTTTTCCATTCTGTACTATTAATTGGAATTATTTAGCAGCTATTTTAGAAGCAGGAAAAATTGCTGGAGTTGCTTAGCTGTTTGTGTGCTGTTAGTGGACATATAGTAACAAAATTAACTGACTAAATTGCTGCGAATACTTTGATTGTAATCCTCTGGGCATTTAAGAATTTCAGCACGTCGGCTTCTTTGTAACAATCACTGTAGCTACAGGGTGGAGGCTACGCTTCAATGACCAGGTGCTATTAAACAGTTCTTACTTTGTCTCTGCTAAAAAAGCTCCTAGACCTGTTGCCTAGAGTGAAAGGAAGTACAAATTATTGCAGGGAACATAATCCTAAATTGGACCTTCTGCCATAGCTCAAAAATTCCTTGAATTTCAGTCTGGGGATGGTGCTAACTCATTTCCTTGGGCCTCTTCATACATTTCACCCATTTAACCTTGCTTTGAGACCTATAGCTTTATTTTTTACTTCTGTCTAAAGAGAGATGTCCAGTACTGGTTTAAAGAGATCAAGAAGATTCACAAATTCCCTGGGTAGTCTATTCCAGTAGTTAATTATCCAGTTTATTAAACATGTATTAATTCTAATTTCAGTGTGCCTGGCTGAAGCTTCCAGCCATTGGGTGCTATTATGTGGTTTTCCACAATACATAAAAGTGCTTGTAATGCTTCATACTCTCTGCCCAGGAATCTGTGATTGAGTTCTGTAAACAGTGTACTGAAAGATTTTCTGTAGCTCCCACTTTTCTATACCACCCACAATGTGACCTGAATGCTGAGAGCTAGTGTTAGAATTGGACCTGCCAGTACCAAAGCTCCAATGAACTTCTATCTCCCACATCCCAATTCAAAGATCTTTGACTACTCTATGCCTGTTGTACTGAGATGTTTCTACATCATTTGTTGTCACTGTTACTTCAGGATGTAAGGTCTTGGCTTGCTTTCATTAATAAAGAAAAAAAGATTGAACGTGCTCACCATTTATTCAGTGCATCAAATAAGACAAGGATCTTATAAGGGAAAAATAGAATACTGTGTGAATAAAGTCTATAGGTGTGTGAGACTTAAATCAAATGGGGGATATGGAACGGATGTACTGCAGTGAAACCGACGTTATGAGTACATGGGTGTTTTTAGGTCTGTTCTGGAATTTGTTTCATGAAATAATGTAGCAGGTGGTGGTATTAAACACTCTGTGAACTAATAGCAGAAGAAGACACATGGGTTTTAGCATATGTGAACAAAGTTATATAAGTTCTCCAGAATCTGGGTGGATGACACAGTCTGTGTAATAATGTCTGCTAAAGTCTTCATTTTGGGGACCCACTTTCACTATGACTTACACTAAATAGTTCTAAAGCTGAGAAACATGTTGGAATTTGCTGTGATTCCAGTTTAATTTTACCTCTACTAAAATGGTGGCTGCGGTATCCTACACTTCTATTATATTGCTGACTTTCTGGCATCAATTAGAAGCTAATGAATGCTTACTGCTTTTTCTACAGCAAAGAGACCTGGTCCAAAAAATCTGTTTGCTTGTAATAAAAAAGAAGGGGTAGCGTTCTTCATTGGAAGAGTTTGGCATGATTATTCTTGGTGCACAAAAACTTGCAGCTCAGTAATTCTTCTTTATCAGTATGAAAGAACGATGATTTTGTCAATACCTGTAAATTAAAGAGCAATGAGGAACATTCCCAGGCAGTAGGACACCAAAATCTATGCTGCAGAGCTCCTTCAGTGTTCCCCAGTACAACTTAAATGTGGTGAGACAATCCTTGCTTAATTGATTCCTAAGCATGCTTTAATATTTTCAAGGTTAAATGAATTTGTTGTCCTGGCAGCAAGCTACTCTTTGCCAGCTGGCCTCAGCATCCCGGAATGTTCCAAAGTGCGTTTTAATTAACTAGTATAAATGCAGCCTACGAGTTTTAGTAACTAGTAATACTCTTAGTCACACAGTGAGCAGGAGAACGGGTCTTCTGTCCTCTAATAATGAAGCACTTCCCCCTTCTCAAAGCTCTCATGTTTCCCAAGTCTTTATTTTGGGTTGCATAATGATTGTTTTTTCTGTATTATAAAGCAGACCGGAGGTTACTCACGTGAAATCTCTACCAAGCAGCGTGAAATCTAATGCAATGTTAACCTGTGAAAGAAGACTATTTTATCAATTACACACTTTTTCAACCAAAAAAAGAAAATCCTTCTCGCTTTTATTCAAACTTCTATTCAGCATAGTTCTAGATATATAATGAACATATAAAAAGATTTAAAAATACTAGCACGTTAACTTAGAGCAGTCTGGGATAGTAGTAGCCTTGTAAGTATTGGCAAAATTTAAGGGTTGATTTTGCTTTCTGTCCAAGTCTTTCAAACAGTGAGCCAGTCTTTCGTATTTGTGCTGATCCAGTAGTATTGCTGAAATGACATACTTCCTGTTCAGAACCAAAGAAGAGTTTAGTTTATCACTTTTAAAGGTATACTAGGAATTTTATATAACTTATCTTGAATCGGTATTATTAATGCCTTTGTCTAATGTTTGGAAAATCTTCGTTTCTAATTTTCCCTCCCAGAAGGAAAATACTGAATTTTAACATCTGGAAGACCTCGTGATCTTGACACAAACTTTTTGAGTTGCTGGAGGTATTCGCTGAAAACTGCTTGGCAGAAAAATCCATTCCAAAGAGGAAAAGTGTGCAAAAAGCTCCAGAAAGTCTGTTCAGAATTATTTGTTATTGGAAGGTCTTCTGTGTTCCTCCCTCTCCAGTTTCAGTCCATTTATTCCTCACTCATTTGCATCAAGCTGTTAAGGAGATCCAGTTTGCGGCAGCCAAAGAGGGCTTTGGCAATTTTTCCAACTGTAGCACCTTTGGAGCCTTGCCCCATTTCCCACTTGTGCAGCATTTGGTAAACTTTTTCTTTTAGTCCATCCCGTTCGTAGTCGTGATCGATTTCGTCAATTACAGAGTTGCTGAAGCCTAGTTCACGGGCACAGTGCTTCCACTGCTTACCTAAGTTCTCTCTCACTAGATTCAGCTGTTTCTTAGTCAGGACAGTATTATTGTCTGAAGAAGAAGGAAAAAAATGTATAAGAAAATAGCATTATTTAACATTCTTTCTGCTCCCCACACTATGTCAATCGTCCTTTACAAAGTATTTGCAATAGCTTGAAGTAGAACTTAAATGACAGGATCAAAAGTGGAGGCAATATTACCTAATTAATACCACAAAAGAACCTCGTAGTCGGAACACGTGTTCACAAGTCAGTTGGTGGACTTGCTTTTTCTTCTGAGTCTACCTTAGTTTGTTATTCAAACACCTGCAAAATTCAGAAGCTCTTTCCCTAAGTCCTCCTGTAGCTGGCTGATGTTTATATGTGATGTCTTTTATATTCTGGGACTCTACTACTTTGTTTACTTAGGAATATAAGGTTAGCTTAAGCCAATATTGACCAATTAAATAAATAAATTTAAAAGTCTTCCAAATTCTACCCTAATGGAATACTTAAGTCAGGTGAGAGCCATCAATCCCAGCCTCACTTCTATCGGTTTTAGCATTGCAATTCCTCTACATCTATACTTGCATCTGGTGTTTCACGAAACTACAGGACAAATAAGGTACACAGTGTTACAGTACAGTATTGGCACAAGTCTTCAAATGTTTTTCAAGTACTATGCTACTCTGTAGAAAAGGAGTCACGGAGGGACTAAGTTGTACTGTTCTCACATAGTCCAAACTATGATTCTCAGAAATAACTACATGAGGATAATACACCGAAGCTAGGGAGATATATCTTACCAAATATACCCGTTGATTCATAGTACGAGTAAGATGTTTCTTTAGCAACAGAAGAAGTGCTGAAGTGTTGATTCTGCTCTTCAATCTTCATGTGATTGTGGGATCCAATTTGAATTCCAGAGCTGTTAGTTATGTTGTACATGATTGAGTCTTCTGTATAAGGAAATTAATACAGTTTTATAAACATCTGCATATAAATAAAAAATTGAAGAAGTATTGTACGGAGGATGAGGATGAAGGTTTTGATAATCAAGGGAGTGATTAAATTCTTGTATTGTATTTAACATAGAAATCACAGAATTGTTTGAGTTGGAAGGGACCCCTTAAAAGTCATCTAGTTGAACTCCCCTGCAATGCACTGGCCATCATGAACGCATTGTCATGTAGTGTGACACAGCTGTGCTTTACTGAAAGCCAGTCTTACTCCATCCCATAACAAAACGCCCTAGACAAAGGACAGGACAGAACTCCAGGGGTTTGAGGTAGCTGAACTCTAGAGACCTGTGCTCCAAGGAAGACTGATCAGCACAGTCAAGCAAATATAACTGTGTATGCACGTAATTGTAGAGACAGAAATTAGCTTTGCATAGTAATATTGCTAACTTCTGCTATATTTAAAGATGCAAAGCAATTACATGAATTATTTTGAGATGCTGAAGCTTTTTTCCTCACTGATTGTGATGCAATGCATATACTGTTGGCTACCAAGACAGATAAAGGCTACAGCATTTACCTCTGGTTATTGGAGGTGCACGAGGATAATATGTGAATGTTCCCCTTGTGAAAGAGGCAGAAACCTTGATACCTAAACAGAGGGGAAATGCTAGAAGTATTATGGAAATTAAAAAAATAAAAACCCTACAAATACTGCAGTTATTTGTACAGTGCACATAGCGCTCTTAAATACAAAACAAGAAGCTTTTTAATTAACAGGACTTATCAGGACAGATCTCTTTGCATAACTCTAAAGCAGTTACCCTTTACCGTGGTTTTGCTTATGGACTAATAGCCTTCACGGTCCTTGGATCCCAGTGAGAACAATAGAATTCCACATGCGTGTAGGAACACCTGGCTAGCAGATAGCAGTGCAGGATCACAGTGCAGTCACAGGTATTACTGCCTCCCATCACGTATTCAGATTTAAAAATTCCAAACCAAGAAGGCTGCCAAGCACAGCGCTACTGTTTACTGCCGAGTCTGATTGCGGTTTGTTAGCGTGTTAGTTGTGACCAGCTGTAGCAAAAGCATGTGATGCCAGCGCGTCTTCTGTTGGTAGCGGTAATGTCCTGCAGAGATGTAACTTCCTGTCTGGCATAGTAATTGATTTGGATGTGCTCAGATGAGCTCTAACAGCTCCTGATGGGGCAGTAAGAGTGACTGGGCTATGGTCACCAAATAAGACAATGGAAGAACTGCGGTGTGGGTCTTCCGCATCTGTCTGATACCTGCCGTGATATTGTATGCTGCCTCCCTACAATAACTGCTTTTATTTTTTTGATCTCTTTATAATAGTGATACTGACAGTTCTAATTCCTGCCTTCTGACATGACAGCTCTCCGACTCATTTCAGCGCGTAAACTCATAAACAGTTACAGCTTCTGCATAAATAATTTAACAGAATAACGGCTTTGTGGCATTCTGCCTGTAAGCAGCTGCATGGCCTCAATTTATCATTATTTTTTTTTCCTGAGAAGATCTAGAAAAGAATGCCACCCTAAAAATCTCCCATAACTAGTAGGAGAAGACTAATGTGTACCATACTTCCTGTAGTTCCTGGAAGTTGTATCTTAACTGCTGCTGGTTACTGACCACTTATTTCTACTTGTTACTGACACTCACAGTTCTCTGTTTCTCTGTACCTTTCTATTCCACAGTTCACTAGCAAACACTAGAGAATCTCTGTTAGCGCTGAGCACTTTTCTCTGGAGAAACCAGTTAAGAGCTTTAGCTCCTTGTTAGCTCCCTGAACTCACAAATCTCTTAACTTGCTGCAAATCAAGCTTAAATATCTATTTTCTGAAATGCTGCACATACTCGAGAAAAGTTCCATTTTTGCGCACACAACCTGTGGTGTGAATGTTACATTCTGTGAGTCAAAATACTCCTTGGCTTTCCAAGTGTGATTAGTAACAGCTCTTGGTTTTGTTAGCTGCTGCGGTATTATCCACCGTCTGCTATTATTAAGGCCACTTTGTTTTTAGAGGAAAAAACATTTGCAGAAACGCAAGAGTTGGGAGGAGGAGGAATCTCACCTGTATCCGTGTCTGCATTCTTTTGTTGCTGGTTTACGCTGCTCTGTGCTGCCAGGTTTGGGTGAGATTCCGGCACAGGAGTTTTGCTTAGGCTGATGGCGCTGGTTGAACGTGGATCATAGAGATCTTCCGTGTTTCCCGTTAGGAGACCGCTAACGTTTGGCCCGTAAAAATTATCTAAATTTCCCTGCGTAGGTATCGCAGCTTGTTTTGGCCAAAACCAAGGATTAGTGTTTGATCCTATATTCTCAGCTTTGGGATACAGTTCACTCCAGTGAGGAACAGAAGGCAGCTTCGCAAATGGATCATGGGAAACTTTTTGTCTCCTTTCTCTCTCTCTCATTTCAGGGGTGTATGGTGGAACTACTGATTTATCCATCCGGCTGCCGAACGCGTGGTAGTCGTATTCACGTTCAAGTTTTCTTTCTAGATTGTCAGAGGATGTAAATGAAGTCTCACAGCTCTCAACAGGCTGGTTCTCAGGGCAGGCAGCAAACAAGGCTTCGTTAATCTGACCCTGAGAGCTGTGTAGAGAATTAGGTTGATCTGAAAGGGAGAAAAATTAAGTATTTGAAATAGATTCTATTGCAAGTATGTAACTGGTGCTGACATTAAATTCTATTAATTTTTTTTTAATATTATGGTAACTTAGAAGAGATGAAAGTGTAACATCACCTCCCGCATAAACTGTTTTGTATAATACTTCCCTTTCTGGGAAGCATCACAAAATTATGTCTAGGAAAGTGGTGTCTGAACTCATTGTGTACTCTGCTTATACTGACACCAGGTTCTTAGTCACTGAAACACCAGGTTCCCACCAGCATTTGCAGGGTCTGATTTAATACTGAGTCTTGACTGCATCAACTGGCGTTCAATCAGTGTTAGACCAGAGTATAACAAGATGGAAAATAGAACTCACTGTAATTGGTGTTACTTAATGCAACACACATAATCTGTCACTAAAGTCACATCTGCAAAAGAGTACACAGAAATCCTGACTGGATATTTCAGGATCAATCCTGTTTATTTTGTCTGGTTTGTTCTTCATTGTCTCAAAGAATACTTTTTTACAAGCAACACCTACCAGATAGAACAGTCTGTCATCTTTGAAGCTAATTCCCTCCATCAAAGGAAGCTCTCTTTCAGTCCCAAATTAGACTGAATTACGATCTAGATCATGCTGCAACATTCCTAGACTAAACAAGATTGTAAAATTCTGCTTGTTACTACTCGTGTTTTTTACAGGCAGGACTACTGTTCTGAAAGCTTCACAGGTGTCTAGAAAATGTTGCATGTTGCCTAAAGCATGGGACTTGCGTAGGTCACTGTAAACTTGGAATGAAGTTTATATGCTTTTAATTAGCTTGGATAATGTCAGTGCATTTTTTGTTGTTGTTTTCCACAGTTCCTTTTGATGCCTGTCTGTTAGTACGCATTCAGTGTGACTTGATCTATTTCCGTTCTTATTGCTGCTGGAAGGAGCGTGGGAGGAATAAGCTAACACAGAAGCAACCTCATCAAAACTCACAGCTAGAGAAATTTAGTATTCACATAATTGTATGGCATGTAGTCTTCAGAGCCAGCTTGAGATGTATGAGCAGGGTCCCACAGGATATCTTTTGCTAACAGTGTCTGAGTAATGCCCATTGACCGGAGCTAGGGTGGGGACATTGAGCAAACCAATCAACCAACCAACCTGAATTTGTTAGGATGTAAGGTTGTATCTTTCTGCAGCCTAGTTTCACAGTAAAACCTTTCATGCTTAAAAGCACAAAAGCATCTGTGATCTCTAGTCTTACGTTATTATTTTTGCCAGGGAAATGTAACTATACTAATTCAAAAATACAGCAATAGGCCTGCCGTACTAAGTCCAATAGTTCTACTAAAGAACTGTTATGGCAAACGTAGCTTTGGTGAAGGTTTATCAGTTGCCTGTTATAGTTCCAAGTTACTTGTTTAATACTATCTTTATAATGGTGTGGGCAAAGTTAGCAGGATTTGATTGCTACTGAATTTTAGATTGTTGTTTGTGTTGAAAATAGGATCTCATTTCCTCTGCTGTTAAGATACTTTGGTAAAAACAATTCCAGCCATGCTACTACAAGACTAACTACACCATAATATATTATTATTAGTGTGATAGCTCCATAAGACATACAACTCACCCAAGATTTAAAATATGAGAGAAAGGAGAGAAGACTCATCTATTAGTGCTCCTCTGGTAGACTCTATAGACAGCAAGATCACAAAATACTGTGGTGTGTTGTTTTTTAATGAATAATTATGTGTCCTGGTTGTACTCAAATCATCTGTAACAAAGGCGGGGAAAAAGGAACTTTTGTGGAACTGAAGCTGACAGGAGAAGCATTTAGTTTGTTGGTGTGACCAAAAGGATGGGAAGGAGTATCAACTATGTAAAGCAATTATCAAATTGGCCACTGAAAAATCTAACATAGAAAAAATTGTTGGCACGGAGGAGGAAAGCACAAGACTGAAATAAAATGGGTTTGACCCGTAGATGCTGGAAATATTTTGTGAGTTGGGACCAAATTTTTTTTTTTTTTTCAGTGATTAAAATTCTCTGTGAAGTACTGAATAATTGAGTCTCTCCATAGCTACTTAATGGTAACATTACTTGCTGTACACAGGGCAGCTTTATCTTTAGCAGAATACATGTCACGATGATGTGCTATTTAAGCGACTTGGAACACTTACCTATTTGGCCATTACTGGTATCCACTACTACAGCATCTATTTGAAGGGATTTCATTCTCTGCAGCAATTCTTCTGACTCGGGCCACATATCCTACATGTAAGAAAAGAACATATGATCAAGTTATAGGTAGAAGTTTAACAAAAGGAAGCGCCTGTACAATAGGAAATGCATCATCACAGTGAAGTCACCTGGGTGAACAGATTCCATTAACCTGTTGGAAGAGATCCTCTTTCAGAGGGCAGAGTCTTGCAGAAAATAGCCACTGCTTTGCTACAGATGGGCAAAATCTTATCTCCAGTGAAAGGAAGAACTGTAATTTGAGTGTAGTATGTAGTACTGAGCTGGCCAGAGAACACCCTTTACCTAAATGAGTATAAGCTTAATCTGTACAGAGTGGTTTTAAATTGTCTTGTGCATGATAACTAGACTTTCTGCAAGCAATCTCAGAGCATGCTGCTGAGGTAAAGGTAGTGAATGTGCATCCTGTTTTGTGGATCTATGTATAGTAATTCTATTTGTCTACAGGAAGGAGGTGAGGGCGGTCAGCTACTTTCAGGTATGGCCACACTGACTTCCATAGAATATCAGGAACAAGGAGTTCAGACTTCATACAGATGCAGTAAAATTTTCCCTCTCTACGTCCTCATATTCACTTTGGTAGTGAAGGGAAAACCCATTCTTGTTCTACTGTCAACATTTTTTTTAATGGAAAAATAATTTTTCAGTTTCCCTCAGTGCTTTTTCCTCGTGAAATAATTTTAAGTTAAACCCAAAAAGTACTTTCACAGATTAAAAATCAACAACTGCTGATCTCTTCCCTTACATCTATTTTCTTCCCAAAGCAAAAGATGACATTCTAAATCTCAGATTTAACTTGAGAAACTGAATAGTGATACATTTCATAACTAATGTCTCCCCTAGGATTGTCACAAAGAAGCTAATGAACTGCAAGCTAGATGAGCATACAGTGACTTGAAAACTAGTTGAATAACTGGACCCAGAGGGTAGTGATCAGTAGTTAGAAGTCTAGTTGGAGACTGGTAACTATCAGTGTGCCCCTTGGGTCATCACTGAGTCTAATCTATTCAACATCTCCATTAATGAACCAGAGAGACATGAATAGGGTGGAGAAATGAGCTGACAGGAACCTCATGAAGGTCAGTAAAGGGGAATGCTAAGTTCTGCACCTGAGGAGGAATAACTCCATGCACCAATATATACTGTGGGCTGACTGGCTGGAAGGCAACTCTGCAGAAAAGGACCTGGGAGTCGCGGTGGATGCCAAATTGAACGTGAACTAGCAATACACCCTTGCAGTGAAGAAGGCTGATGTTGTCCTGGTGCATTGTGAGGACTGTTGTCATGAGGTCAAGGGAGGTGATCCCTCCCCTCTACTCAGGATTGGTGAGGCCACACCTGGAGTGCTGTGTTCAGTTCTGAGCCCCTGCAGTACAAGAACCAACAGAGAGGGTCCAGATAAAATGACTAAGGGACTGGAACATGTTTCTCGTGAGAGAGAGGCTGAGGGAGCTGGGACTGTTTAGTATGGAGATGAGGAGAATCAGAGGAAATCACGTCAGTGAGTATAAATATCTGATGGCACGGTGTAAAGAAGACAGACTCTTTTCATTGGTGCTCAGTGACAGGACAAGAGGTGGTGGGAACAAACAGAACCACAGGAGGTTCTGTATGAATGTCAGAAAGTGGTGGTGTGGGGTTTTTTTTGTTTTTTTTTGATTTTTTAAAATTTTTATATTTTTAAACTATATGAGTGACCAAGCAGTGGCAGGGTATGCTCAGATGGACTCTTGGAGTGCTTGGAGATGCACAAAAGCTGCCTAAATGTGGTTCTGGGCAGCCTGCTCTAAGTGTTCCTAGTTGAGCAGGGGGTTGGACCAGATGATCTCCACACATCCCTCCCAACCTCACCATTCAGTGATCCTGAGGCCCTTTTAGTTATAGGGGGCTGTAAACTCTTGCTTCCACAATTGCTAGTGCTGAGGCAAAAAAAAGGCTTTCCTTAAGCCCTCTAATTCGTGTTCCTAATGAGGCTGTACTAGCAGTTCACCACCCTGCCTTGCCTGGATGCTGTATTCACGCTCTGTGCCCCTCACCTGTGTGACCTGATATGAAGGGATGCTTTTTTCCCTGAGAAAGTAATAGACGTACCCCATTTTCTAAATAGTTCTTTAGTCCCTATGATTATTTGGGACTGCTATCATAATATGGACATTTGGACTTCATATCACAAGTTAGTTCAGTCAAATCAGTCCAGGAAATCTGTTTAATCAATCTTATATTACTGTGATAAACAA
>PPHD01025154.1:0-11868 GCA_002909625.1 Bambusicola thoracicus
AAATCTTGCTATGACAATTCTGAGCTGTTCTCACTACGTACTGCTCTGCAGTCAACATTTTGTTATAGTTGATTTTCACTGATAATCCAGAGTGTGGATGATATTCTAACTGTGAAGATTTGTCTCATATCTGAAACAGAAAGTCAAGATCTAACTGAGAATAAAGAAGCAGTATGAAATTGAAAATGAGATTTGGTGTGTCGTGGAACTGTCAGCAGTTCAAGAGAAACGTGGAAATAAATAAGGAAGATGGAGGAACAACTGATTTGGAAATTAATGTTGACACCTATGGAAACAAACAAATTGAGAAATCAGAAGCCCTTTCGATAATTGAACCTGTGTTTACATCCACAACTTGACTCCAATCCCAAGAAAATACATCACAGTTAAAGAAATAATCCAAATCAATAATACAGTTTCATTTATTCATATCCACTGTAGGTATATGCATCTTTGGAAAAAAGAAGTCACTGCAGCTTCCACAAAAGGTCTCGGCACTGTTGAAAGAGGAATAGAATATCTTTCCTTTTGTTAGGGAGCTCTTAATATGTGAATGCTAAGTTCAGTGGCAATATAATAACGAATACTTTATTAAAGCAACTAGTGAAGACAAAAACAAGATGGAGTGGTTAGCAGAAAAAAAATCAGAAATAGTAGTAAAATAATTAGGTCATGTAAATATCTTAACAGCCTTGCTCTGTTAAATTTCTCTGCTAAATCAGACAGTGCATTCTTATCATATTGTATTATCTCTGACAGAAGGATATAAGAACAGATAAAAACTCCAACTCTAAATGACAGTACAAGATCAATAGTATAGTCAATACAGCTACAGGGTACAAGAAATTATCTGAGTATATTAGTTAAATGTGAATCCACATATGGAAGCGTGTCACACAGAGAGGGAGAAAGTGCGTGTGAATAGCTTCATGCTGATATAGATGCTTGCATAAAGCAGACATACTAAGAATTAAGCTGAATTCCAAACAACCAAGAAGATGAAACACCATGGAGAAACAGTTTACTTATGCCAATGTGAGCTAACACATACAAGAGCAATTTGAAATAACTATGAAAAAACACACCATTACTATTTCAGATTCCTGAGGCAAGTAATGTGATTTAGAAACGCTTAAACTTTTTCAATTAATCTTGTTATAGAAAGAGAAAAAGAAAATGCGTTTTCAACAGCGTTTCATAGTTGTAGTTAAACTCAGGGATATTCTAACATTCAGTTGCTTACACTTTGCCCCTACACTCCTGAGTCATCACTCTCTTTCTTCCAAAGCTCCAATTTTCCATTCCGCCCAACAGCAGACTGTCCTACTGGCTGTTATGGGGTAGTGCATATCTTCAACTACATGAGTTGAGTCTCCTTTACAGACTTCACTGATGGGGCAGTGACTGTAAAAACCAAACCACATGCCTGAATAGGCACAATGAGCCTCCAGCTGAACCTCATTCATCCCTGAGGAGGTGAGCCTCCAACTCTCACTGTTCACAACCACTTGGCCCTTGCCTCTCTTTTTCAAGGAAAAGGCAACAGTCCAGCTAGAAGGCTGTCAAGGTTGGATCCAGCATCCAAGTTGGCAATGGGACACACAGATGTAGGTTATATTTTCAATTGAGGCACTCTTAAACCTCCACGCTGTAATAGCTATATAGAAAGATATTCCAGATTTGTTTGTGTGGGAAAAGGGAGAGCATGGTTCTCTGTACATTAACAGTTGAAACTTCACCTGGGATAGCAAAACGTAGAGTTCTAGTCACTTAGCCAAGTCTAATTCTACACTTTATATTAAAGTGTCGCTGACTCCTCTTATTCTGAAAAATGACACTGAAAATAAGTCATATTCAAATGTCTGCACAACTCTGCTAAATGGTCTTTGCTCACGGCTGTGGCTGTATCTCAGTTTTCAAGCAGTGACATTTACAGAAATTGATAAAACAATCAGAAGGAAGGAGTGGCATCTGCTACCCCATCCTAGCTTTTCCTTTGGGCAATAATAACCACGCTGTAAGTTTTAATTTACTGTCTTTAGTATTTGTTTCCATTACTAACACAGAGCACTCTAATTTACTACACTAGAGCTGAAAAACCTGTTTGCAGGTGCCACGAGCACTGCTATGAAGTCACAAGAGAGATTCTGAGATCTAAGGAGGTTGTTACTCAGATTACTTGAGGCAACAAGAAGAGGAGGAAATAGATCAGCCCATTAGAGACCTTTTAGTGCTAAACAAAACTCAACAGTAGAAACTATATTTCAGAAAACAAATGTGAAGTGTCAGGGATGATGGGCAGGATGAAGCAACAACCTTCCCTTCTGTCTATAAATCTGGTGATAGCCACAACAAGAAAAAAGGAGTCAGAGGCAGCACTTCAGGGCTATATAGTTCACTCATGAAATAGGATTACTGTGATAAATACATTTAAGAGGTGCAGCTTTTCTCCCTCTGTTTTAGACAGACAAAAACTAGCTTCGGGAAGCAAATTTAATTTTCATGAATCAATTATTAACTAATTTAGAACTGTAGTATAACAGAAATGCTGATACAAAACTCCCCTTCCCAGGTATAAATATACATACCTGATGCTGCTTCAGCAATTTAAACTCTATTTAAACTCTTTTGATTACCAAGATGTTGAAAATCTGTATGGAATTGATACTTTTCTTGATCAAATACAACAAATATGTAATAAATGTTATAGATGTAATAAATGTAATAAACGCCTTAGATATTTTCATTCTCAATGATTGTCAGACATTCTTAATGAGTTCTTCCTGATCTCCCGCAGACTCATAAAGAACATTGTGCACAAAGGTATTCCAGAACCCTTTATAGAGTGAAAGCTTCAACAGCCACTTGCTTAATAATTTCTATAGGTAAGCATGCTTACCTTGTGGAATCAGAAATACATTTTATTCCACCACAAGGAAATCAGAAAAAAACTTGAGTCAGAGACTTCTGACTTTGTGCTTTCAATAGCATTGCTTACGTTTTATATTACACCATTCTCCTCCTGTCTTATGGAATAATTACTATCTGGGATACAAACTTCTAAAAATACAACTGAAATACCTCATTTCATGCTCCTTATATATAATATAAATAATATTTTAGGCACATTGACAACTTTCTCTTTGCCTTTTTGTTTAGGTTTCAGGATAGCATATGCCCACAATACAAATTCACATCCAGGAATTCATGTTCATCTTGAATAAAGGCATGTGGAAAAGTAGTGAGACAGTATATCAATCTTTCATTGAAGTTCTGATACTATACGCACAAAATCTTTCCACTGTCTTCAACAAGTATTAGATTATTCAGAATCTATGTAAGCAGTCTGCTAGCTAGTGTATCACGAGGAAGAACTTCCGAGTCCTAACCATAGAATGGCCTGGGTTGAAAAGGACCATAACGATCATCTAGTTTCAACCCCGCTGCTATATGCAAGGTCACCAACCACCAGACCAGGCTGCCCTGAGCCACATCCAGCCTGGCCTTGAATGCTTTAAACATATTATAACATTAGCACTGAAAAAGAGTGAAGGCACGCATAAAGAGCACAATGAACTTATTATAAAATCCCTTACTAAACATCATTTAGCATTTGCTCCTGAGGCTGCTATGCTAAATATATGGCGTTATGGTTTTTGTTCAACAGATTCCATTTTGTTCAGCAGGATTCCATTGCTGTCACTAAAGGCGATAGCAATTTGGGGATCAATATATCCTTACACAATTTTTATCCCTCCGGGATTTCAATCAAATGCCAATCTTCCCAAAGAAACTGCCCTTTTGAGGATTTCCTGTAATTTTTAGGCTGTGCTCATATCAAGATCTTAAATTAGGGACTGAGCAACAGAGTTGCAGAAGTACTGACATTCTTATGGTACAAATAAGCAAAATTTGATCAGACTTAGGAAGATCAAAGTCAGGCTTCAGATACTGTCTATAATGTAAGGAAACTGTTTATGCCATCTTAAAAATAAGTTTCCAAGTAGAATTCAGGTGCACTTTATTTTAAACTAATAAATACACAGACTCTGAAAATACCAACTTGCACTCTGTATACAAACTGATTGTGATTCCTTGAATTACTTACTTGTTTTCCATAGACACAGACATGACAGCAGTCAAATGACTCTGAACTCAATGCACACTTTGACCACGCTACTTACTGCTTAGCTCCAGAGAATTCCTTCTGTCTGTATCCCTCTCCAACCTCCCTTGCAGCCTGTAAGCAACACATGTATCTTGAAAGTACTACGTCTTGCCACTTTCAGCTGAACAAGGTCCTCCTTTGATGTCATTCACCATGTTTCATTGCAAGAGATTAACTTTTTAACATCACTTTAAAATATTTCAGTCTTTTAAATTCTGACTATATAGATTCATATCCTCGAGGTATAAACAACAATGGCGATCCTTAGTAAATGAATGCAATCTTCCACTTACATAGTTACATAGATTGAGTTCAGGCTCTGGGTATTACTGAATGCCCAGTTCCTGCTGACTTAAAATCTCACATGACCTGGCCCATTACATATTATAAACTTAATTTTAGTCCAATTTAATTTTAAACTAGTTGCAACAGTAATGAAGGTTGCTCTGTAAAGTCATTCAATCAATTCAGATTCTACTCACTCCCACGCAGATATCCATAACTGCATCTGGGAACATTAAATTACTTTTTCTGAAAGTTCTGATGTTTTCCTTTTGCTCATTGATGGTGTCACAGTGGCTATATCATGATTTTAGCTTACAATTTCTTTCAAAATTCTCAATTATAGCATTCACACCTTATTTAGGAAAGGGTCGTTAGAAGTGAATGTTATTTAACTTCAGTAACAATGAAATGTTGCAAGCACACAAAGTCATAATAGCTGTTAGGAATGTATGTTATTTAACACTAACAAGAATAAAAGTGTAGGGAGTACGTGTAGCCATCTCTCAGTCTCTATAGGCCAAAAAGAAGTTAACATTTCGTATGATGAAAAAGGCTAGGGAACGCTGGGCAATTTTAGTGTAAATAAAAACAACAACCCTCAGGTTATCACTAACCTTCACATCTTCTTCTTATTTAGAAGTATATCTAATTTAAGGGGGAGAGGAATGCAATTTAGATCTCTGGAGACATACATTTAATTAGTTTTTAATCTGTTTTCACACCCAGTGCCTCTGAGGGTGATTTTTATCTTTAAGTACATATAATTGGATGCGTCTTAATTAAGAAAGCCTACAACATGCATAACAGAACTACTAAGAGTTAAAATGCAGTTTTATATTTTAACGCGTTCATATTGAATTTAAATTCCAGTAAACAGGGTTTCACTATTAGCTGGAGTAAATTCACAAAACTCAATTAACTTCCAATTGCACTGTTCACAACGCGTGGCATATGTGAAATGCTGGAAGCTTAGAGTCTAAGGCCACCTGAAAAGCTTTGTTATAAAGGCAGTGAAAAAAGAAAAAAATCCCCTACTTATTTTGCAGTACCTATGAAAGTTCAACTTGATAGTAGAGGGAGAGGGGAAATACGACCATATACGGTCATGAATATACAAATATTTAACTCTAAAATTTAAGCACTGCAAGTATCCACTCAAATCAAAATAAACTGAATTCAAATTAAAAGTCAGTCTTCAAAAAGATAATCAATAAACCGCCTATCACACAACATGCTTTCAAGATACATTTTCTCTCAACTCTACTTTTCAGCGTTTACATTTGGGTACAACTTCCTTGTAGAAATATCCTTTCGTACAGAGTAATACATATCAATTTAAGGATGTCAGCTGGGATATTAGAAATACAAATGTTTACTTCATAGAGCAGAAAGGAGTTTATCCTCTGCTGGAACAGAACTAGAAGTTACTTAAGATTACTCTCCTGCACACCTAGCTCCTTTTTTATTATCATTATCACTGAAGAACTTATTTTGATTACAGATTTATTTAGTTATTTATTACACACTTTGGAAATAAATACTTCCTGCAACCAAATTTAAGTATCTATCAATCAGCATACTCTTGATACTGTAGATTTAAATTAAAAACTAAGCAACAACTAAAATAAAAGTATTTACTAATTTGTGACTTTCCAGCATCCCTTCCTTCACATTCTCTCTCTCTCTCTCTCCCTCTCTGTCGTGCAACCTAATTCTACAATGTTTTAACTGGAAAACGATATGAAACAAGATAATTATTGTTCTCTAGACATACATTATTCTCTTTCAGTGAGGCAAGGCAGCAGCTAAGGAAAAGAAAATCTGAACTAGGATATATATTAAAATATCATTCCTCGTCTATGGTAATATTTCCTGATAATAAAATTATCTTATCTTGCATTTAAAGCAGCTTTCTAAATGGAAACAGAGCAGCTGTTTTTCTATCAGGGGCTTATAAATCTTTTTATTTAATTTCTAGACTATATTTGCTTTTCTGATTATATGCTTTGATTTCTTATTTGTACTCTTAATTAAATAATCAAGCTAGGACTCAACTTTAATTCAGCAACCTATCTTTCATGATGTCAATCAGCTGTATAAAATGAGCTTTTGTGTACAATACAAAAGAATAATCCTCAATCAAGACACTGGTCTGTGCATGCAGTACAACAGAGAAACATAGTAGAAAACCTTGAGCAAAGCCCTTACATCTATACTGCATACGTGGAGATGCATCCAAAATGTAACACAGCTACTTTAGAATGGTTTTGCATATCTCATACAGCATTTTTCTGCACTATGTTTAGAAAGGGTTAGGGAATTGTTCGAACTGGGTAGAAAAAGGCACTCTAAGTGTTTGTTTCCCATTTGCCCACATGGAAACAATAAAATCCTAATATGAAAATAAAGAAAGCACAAATATATCACATAGTGACTCTCTACCAATGCATAGTACTTACCCTGTTGTCTCAAGGAGAAATCTTTTCTCCAGACCTGCTATATTATGATCCATCTGCTGTTCTGTATATTCAAAGCATCCATCCAAGCTCTGTATGGTCTTGTATGAGTTTGCAGAAAGTACTCTAACCATGACAGCTTTGGGCATTAGTGCTAACCGTTTTACACCCTAGAGAAGCATGCTACCACACAACAAATACAAGCAACTTGAAAGAATATCCCTGTACATTAGCAGAACGAACAACTCAATTAACAGCAGAAATTATATCATCTTGTTCAGAAAATACGTGTCTTCTCCAGAGAAAATGATGTTAAATGGAACTACATTCCTTTTTATAGTCTCGTGTTACTACATTTAAAGTTAGCTCAAGTATTCTTAAACGTACACCATCATCTGCAGCACAACATATTTTCAGATGCTCTGAAGATGCTGCTTAATAAAAATAAGTGCCACCAATTTCTATAGATTGGCATCTGGTTAAGTGGTGATCTTAACACAAAGGAACAGGTGAGGCAACCCTTACCCTTCCTCCCTGAAGGAGAACTGCACATCACAGAAATATCTGCGCCAGGTAAGACGAAGAGTTGTTATACACAAACTCTGAGTTCATTCGAAACTCCAAACTGATGACCAGGAAGTGAGTGCCAACACATAAAGGGCAAAAGAAGGATCAAGGACCAACTATTGGTAGTAGCTTCATGAAGGATGTTATTAAACATAAAATTGTAATTTCAATAGAATAAGAATTTGTACAAAAATTGCCCTGATAAGGACAGGTGCAGCACAGCTAAATATGCCAACAAACGTGAAACAAGGAACATCAGAAGGAAGATCTAAAAAAATGTCACAAAATACAATAGTAGAAAAATTCAAACGGGGTGTTCTGTTAGAATGGATGTGTTTTTCCACTGATGCATAATTCCAAAACCTTGCTGAGAAAAAGAAGAATTTAAATAACTTGTCAGTTTGGTGAAATTAAATAGAGAACAGTTGATTATCTCCAGTTATCCTTTTGCTTCCGAGCACATATTTCTGACATTTCATGGCATATTTATGACTTAATATAAAATGGATGCGAGTCTACAGTGCATAACACATGGGAGTAGAATCTTTTCATATTATTAGTGTACTGCACAGACACAAGATCACTCACAGCCATATACAGTCTAGTCTTGTGCCCAATGATTCTACATCTTTCTGCTGGAATTATCTAATATATTTTGAGCTACTCAGAATAAATCTGGCTAAGGCGTATGACATAGAAGGACACTACTGACAATTTTTAAATAGTGGCAAATATGAATATTTTTCATGACACTTTTCTTCCGCTAAGTATCCTTTAATACTCTGATTGGATTCATTGCATTTCTGTGAATGTCACTGAATATATTGGAACAAGAGAACATATTCTCTGAATTTCTGCCACAAAATTAACTGCCAATAATGAGAAGCAGATACTGCTTTGTAGTAAAATAGACAGATGGTCAGTTAATCTTAGGCCTTGGCAAAAAACAAAAGAAAGCATTATAAATAATAAAATAAGTGAACATATCAAATCCAGTCTGTCTTAGTCTGGATAGATAAATTAAACTCTATTCATGTTATTTTTGTCCAAAAGCAGTAAGTATATTGAACAAATAAAAATCCCCAATAAAGAACTGTCTTGAGCCAGAATTATCTGCTCATACTGCTCCAGCAGTTGTCAAGTAGAATTGATAACAGTATTGAAAAGACTGGTATTCTTTAAAAGGAGTCCTCTTAAATTTTAAGTGTTCTCTAAAAATTTACTGACAAGCTATAAAACTAGACTTAACTTCATTCCCAAGAAAGTTTGAGAGCAAAAGGACCTATGATTAATCAGATATACAATATCTGTGACAACTGAAATCTAAGTACTTACTTTATACGTGAACTGAATTCACATAAATGTAGATAAAAATATTCAAAAGATAGAGAAATAGAAAGAAATATTGGAAATACTCTGTAATTAGTGTAGGCTATTCTTTATCTCAGCTTTGCTTTCCAGTTGCAGAGAAATACACAAGCATGCAAAAAGCCACTTCATATGAGGTTTTTAATTCAATCAGCCTGTACTTAAAAGAAGTAACAATACTATTTGGCATTTGTTTCTCACATTCAAAGTCTATGGAATAATAAAAAACCCTTCCTACAAGCGGAGTTTTGCCATAAAATGTAGATGTCTTTATTCTTGTAATTCCTTCTTTTATAACCCAACAATAAGGATATGAAATATATATATATTTTTAAGGAGGCCTATCCACCCATAGTCATGTCCCTAATTGTAGCAGTTACAAATATATGAGTAGCAACAAAACAAACACACTAACTAACTAAAAGAATACAAAAACTGAGTCCAGTATTTTTTCTTCCACTCCTTCCATTCCTGAAGTTAAACTATATTCAACACATACATTATGTTCATTAACCAAAGATCATAAAAGCTCATAACAACAGACTAAATGCTTTCAGAGTTGAAAGATTGGGATCTTTCTATCCTTTCAGATCCTGTACTGCAATGGAAAATAGGCCATTCTTTTGTCTCTATCAAGTTCTTAATACTTCCACCAGCAATAAATATCTCCACTGCTCACGTTCAAAGCCAAGAATAAGATGACAAAACTAGTTTCAATAGACGTGATTAAAAACAAATAAAAGGAGGAAGACTGACACACATGGAATAAGCAAAGAAGGAACAAATTAGGGAACTGAGTTATATGAAGGAAATACGAAAATTGAAATTCTTGAAATTATAAAATGCATGCAGAATTTGAATGCTCTTTCTATTCCCTGGTGAGGCAGTCAGATTCTTAATTAGAATTCAACTATCGCTGATTTTCATCTCTTGATGCAAGCTGTGTATACCTGGTAGATTCATATAAGGAAAAAAAAAGGAACACATGTTGTTCCAGTTAGGTGGTGTAATGCATTCTTAGTACCTTAAAAGTTTAAATTCATAAGGTGTTCCTTATCTATCAACAGGTCACTAAATTTAAGCCAGCAACTTATTTGAATACAATAAGCCTCTGGAACCCAAGTAACCAGAGCAAGGATTCAGTCCCCGCATTCGCTATCAACCATCTTTTCATTATTGGATGAAACATAACTGCCTTTGAAAAACCACCTCTTCTGTTTGGGAACTACAATGGACCCTGACATTACAAACAGAGCAAGCTACTTAAATGCAGCTAAAAACATATCACGTTAAGCAAAAAAGCTGCTACTTTTCCTTTTTTTTGCTATGACTAGAAAAAGTGATAGAGAATCTTCCCATTTCACTGCAGACAGTCTGGACATCTCTTTTTAGGAATAACAGCATGTGGCACAGCTGTTCCAACACTTTCAGCCAAGACGAGAAGTTTAAATAAAGACCGATTATGAAGGCAAACAAATTCAACTCAGTGCTTTCACAGGCAGCTAAGCAGAGGTTTGCACCTATTTTTGAAATCTGAATGCAGAATAATAGATTGGAAATATTTAAAAGGTGAATGGAGAAGAATATGCAGATGTGTACTTCTACTCTAGAAACTACATAGAAGCACATGTTGATCACCCCTGTGATACACAACTGGTAGGAATGAAATAAAAACCAGGAAACAACTCATCAGTGATTGTCAGGTTATTATTTTATAAGCTTTTTTTTCCTATTTCAAAACAGAAAGGGTCATTGTATCGCTAGGACAGCTTGAGGCTTCACTGCTAAAAATGAAATTTTTCTTTCCCCATAGGTTGCCCTGAAAATGTTGTTCAAAGGACAGAGCTGGCACCACAGCTCTAGCTTTAATCACAACAGCCAGAATCCCTCTGCTTATTCTTTGCTTTTTGTTTCATTTCTATTTGTTTTATTTTGTACTGCAGCATGAAAATTAGTTATTCCTCCAGCATAGCCATACCCCTCCATAGCCCTCCCCACCACCCTCAAAACAAAACAAAACCTCTTGGCACAAGGCCAACTAAGGTGCCCAAACACCATACAAGAAATATTTCATGTGTCTTTAAGTTGATATACAAACTGTTGTTCATTTTCATATACTTCCACTTCATATATGTTTTTTTTTAAAAAAAAAAAAAAACAAGTCTATAACCCAGAAACAGAAACTTATGATCAGACAGCGCATTTGTCTGGAATACCTTGTATGGTTGTACAATTCAATATATAAGGTGATTTATGATGGATTCCTTAATGAGCTAGTTTGAGGCAGATTTCAGCAGTCTTTCTCCTTGTGACAAGCACAAAGATACCTGAATATATCAATGTAAGACTGCAAATCACAGAACCATGGAATGGCTTGGGTTGGAAGGGACCTTGAAGATCGACAGTTCCATACCTGTCTTGTGCTGAGGGTACCAGGCCTGGACACAGTACTCCATTTAGGGCCTCAAGAGGGGAGTGCAGAAGAGGACAACCCCATTCCTTGCCCTACTGCCACCATCCTGTTGATGCAGCCTAGGATACAGTTGGCCTTCCAGGCTGCAAGAGCACACTTCTGACTTGCATCAAGTCTTTCATCCATGAGAACCACCAAATAAAAAAAAAATACTTTTTAAAATAGAAAATATTCAGAAAGATTCAAAGGAACTACTTAAAAAGAAAGAAAAAAAGCAAAGCAAAAATCCTTTTCTTGTGCCTTTGGTGTCTGTTATAAAGTTTCTGAGAAGGTAGAGAGGAGAAAAGTAACTGAACTCAGTCACTTGAGGGAATTAGTTCTAGTAGCAAAAATCAAGGAATGGTATTTTAGGGAGGATTAGTACTTTAACCTTCACAGAAAGTGAAATACAGTTCCCAGTAGTTAAAAGTCCAGTTGTATTTGCTAGGAGCTTTGTCAGTCAATTTCCCAAGTTTGAGGGGAAAACATGTTTGCTAAGAGAATAGGAGAGGACTGTTGTCCACTTTTCTGAGTAGTTCACAAACAAAAAAAAAAAAAAAAAAAAAAAAAAA
>PPHD01025155.1:0-11868 GCA_002909625.1 Bambusicola thoracicus
CTTCAGAGCTGAAAAATAATTTATTCCACTTGGACAGCAAAAAAATGAATGGCCTAGCGCATACTGAGAAAGTAATGCCTTTTCTTAACACAGTAATCCAGTGTTACTCTGACAGATACAGCTACCCTCATAATACACTGATGCCCTTATTGCTGTATTATTGCAAAGCTGCCTGGTATTCTGTGAGGTTTCTGGAATGTCTCTTTAAGCAGCTGATGATTCCAGGAGTCATATTTAAAAGTCATATTTTTCCAGAAACTACTCAAAACTGAGGCCTGGGTAGCTATCGGAACTGGAGTGGATTTCCTGAGGAAATGCCACTTGTGTGGAGTGGTTGCAGCATTTCCCAGGCTACCGTAAAAATCTGTTCAGTCACTGTAGTACTGTTTTGCATTAAATGTTAAAACACTGAAATAGAAATACCACCACAGTGAGATCTTAATTTATTGCCATTACTTCCAGTCAGATGCCACAGTGCACGAACTGCGTTTGCACATTGGCAGCACAGCTACATTAGCTGAGATTAATTCATTCAGTGTCGGGAACCAGAACATTTGTAAACAGGGTTTCTGTTTCTTGGTTTATTACCCTGCTGTTTCCCATGAGTTAAAAAAGTGCTGTGCCTGAAGGGAATTTACATTCCAAAGGAGGTCTGGATGAACAAATTATAGCTTGTCTGTGTATCGTATGGGATGAGCAATCTTTGAATGTCCAAGACTTCTGTCTGAAAAGTAGAAAATCCCTTGTGTAAGAAAGTCCCTTTCTTACTTCACACGGGTATAAGATGAAAATGATGAATAAAGAAGTACACTTTATTCCAAAATTGAAGAGATTTCAAAATTGAGCAGCCTTCAGTTCTGTGGTCAGTACATGACTCAGTGCAAATTTATCAGAAAAAATGTAGAAAGGTCTCTGGTCTCTTTTTTCTGCTTGTTACTTCCTAAGCCTAGATCACAAGCAGCGGCCCTGAAACTTTCAGTTATTTACTGGGAATGCAGAAGTATTTTCCAATTCTTAATGCTGTTGGCTTCCCATCCCATCTCCAAATACGGAAGAGTAAGACATTTCTTTCCCTCTCTTTCTTGAGACCTAGCCTGTACAAATGCTTTTAAGTCCATTACATCTGAAATGTAGTTTGAAAGGTTAATAAAATGAACAGATGTTTGTTCCAGTGGATGTACCTTTACTTTTATTTTGCAGGCCTGGTGGGTAGGAGATAACTTTTCTACAGATGTCTGGAGTGCATGCGCCACAAATAATAGCACCTGCACACCTATTACTGTTCAATTCAGAGGTGAGTATTTCTGCATGCATATGTGTCAGTTCCTTTAGCAGGAGATAGGGGAAACCAACATAAAATTTGCAGGGGCAAGAATATACTTGTTCAAAAACCTGTATGTTCTAACTACTCATGTCGTCTAAATTCTTCAATACTGAATTTCCATTTTGGAAAAGCAAACTGTTCATACAAGTTTTCTCGTAGGAGAGCAGAAAAAGCTGTTAGATACACTGAAAGCCCAGTATGAGGGGACTAAACACAAGCAATTAGGAACAAGTGCCAAAGAACATTTAAAGTATTGGATCAGGTAGAAGTGGTGAAGACATCTGAAAGTGGCTGTGCAATGGTGGAACTTGCCTTTCAGAACTGAACTTTAAAAGAAGAACCTAAATACACTGTTTTACAGGCATGGGGATAAAAAGTAAAGAAAATGAGAACAGAATCTGAAGTTTTAACATAGATAAATTAATATACAGTGCAACCTAACTTACCCTACTTTACCAAAAATGTGTATTTTTTTTCATTCTCAAGAGTTACTTTAACTATGTTCCCACACTTTCAGTTAGTATGTATCTCAAATAGGTAAATGAAGAGCCATGTAGTCCTGCAGTAACTTTGCTGTCTGAGTGTTAGGTCATCTCTATATTGCAATCCCATTATCCACAGGCACATCTAATCTAATATGAATTTAGCCTACACTTGAGTTTCACCCTGTTTTAAGTACACAGAGGGTAGTGGAGGATGTGGTATGTGAGAAATGGTCTCCTTGGTGTATTATTCAGTTTTATGATAAGCTTTTAAAAGTCTTTAAGTCACTGGCTGTATTAATAAAAAGAAAGCGAGAAGAATCCTCCTAGGCTTGCACAGTTGGTTTACTGTGTCTGCTGAACTCCTGCTCAGAGAATGTAGCTCTGCCCTTCTGCTCATTGCAGGAATAGGCAATGGTGGATAACTATTTTTAATCAAAGCTGCTTTTGTTTTTGCAGAATATCAATCAATTCAGGCTGTTCAGGCCTGCATGGTCCTATCTACTATTTTCTGCTGTGTGGCACTGCTGGTTTTCATTCTTCAACTTTTCCGTCTAAAGCAAGGAGAAAGATTTGTGCTAACCTCTATTATCCAGCTCCTGTCATGTGAGTGATTTTTCAACACTTGTGACTTTAATGATGTTTACATGAAAGTACGAAAAGGAAGGGGAAAAAGGTTTCAAAAAGAGTAAGCTGTATGAGAAATGTGTAGGGCTCTGGAGGTCATAGCTTGTCCTGCATATATGTTTAAACATGGAACTGCTCAGTTCTCTACTGTTCAGGCAGTGGAAACATGGGTAACATCACAGCTCAGAAGTAAAGATTAGGTAGGGAAAGAATTTAAGATTCTGAGTTTCTTGGTTATATTAAGTAACTCTGCAAATGTTGCAGGCAGGTACTTCCTTAACTTTTGTTAGTCTTTAAAACTATCCAGATGTTAAGAATCATCTTGTGTTCATTGCAAATTACATGAATATGCAACAGCACTTAAAGTTTAGTCCCTGCCAAAAAAACTGAGAGCACGTCCTGAAATGCCCCCAGTTTAGTTTGCAGATGGAAAATAAGTGTTTGCAAAAAGACACTGCTGGAAGTGGCTGTCAGATGAGAGTCAGTGGATGGCTATTATACATATTGATAGTGTCTAAAATTACTAACCTTTGCTGTTTTTTCTCCTCCAGGTCTGTGCGTTATGATTGCAGCTTCCATTTACACAGATAGACATGAGGAACTGCACAAGAGCATTGAATATGCCATTGAAGTTTCTAAAGGCCAATATGGCTATTCCTTCGTCTTAGCCTGGATTGCATTTGCCTTTACTCTGATCAGTGGTGTTATGTACCTAGTATTAAGGAAACGTAAATAAATGTTGGCAGCTAGTTATTACTGTCACGGCAGTACAAAACCAAATCCCAATAACTATTTTGTATATAATCATTTACATGGTTTTGTAGTAAAGGTATTGTTTCTCTAAAAATGTACTGTGTTCTTAATATGAAACAGAATACAAAACAAAAAACAACCAACAGCAGGTTTAATGGAATGCCTGGCATTCAGTCTGAGCAAGACTGACCCAAGTTTTCTTTTACTTATTTCACCATCATCAGTGGTGAAATGGTGTATTCCCTTTTCTAGGCATTAACAGTTCTTGGCCTCTGTCAGATTACTATTGAAGTATTTGTAAATTAATTTGGAAGCAGTGTGCTAAGCATACTGCTGGCCTGGATCTAGCCCTTTGGGATGGGTAAATACAGGGGAAGTGAAAAATGAGGCCAGGATCATGATGCAAAAGCAAACAAGTATAAAAGCCCAAAGCTGCACTCAATGTGGCTGTTCTAGCAGAGAACGAATGTTCTGCTATTTATAATGTGCAGTAAGTGTCATCAAGCTTTTATTAAAACCACTTGCTTTGCAAAAGTAAACAACTCCCTTTAGTACTCCAGCAAATGATTCTCTTTATCCTTCTTCACTTTTAATTTAAGCATACAGAGCCTTTGGCAGGAAAAGTTACAAGCAAACTCGAAATTCAGTGCACAGCTTGGGACAGGAGTAGTCTGAGCAGAAAGAGGTACTCCACTCAAGTCCTGCAGCCCTTTATTTTTGCATTGTGCAGTACCAAATTTAACTTTTTTTTTTTCAGCCAGACTCAGTATGTTTATTACATTGGGCTCTGGCTAGATATATCATGTTGGCTAATATATAATTTAGAAAAGGCTCTTCTTTTTTGTTTTTCCTGTGTCTGCTCACTAGGAAAATGGTCTTTACAAAATTCATTGTAAGTTCCTATGTGGATTTGACTTGAATAAGAATTCCTACTAAAGAAATCAGAGTGTAACTATTATGCATAGGAGTTCCAGGATAGCTTTTCAGAATTTTTGGTGATTCTTTCTTTTCAATAATTCTGTGAGAGAATTACTGTAATACCAGATTTAACTGCTCAGCAATATGATACTGGCTTTGGCTGGTGGTGATTTCAGGGTTTGGAGACCAGTGTGGGGAATGAATGAAATGGCTTTTTCTGGTTAGTCACACCTTTGATGTTAAAATGTAGATTTGACTTTGTAAAAGCATTAACCATGTATTCATTTCATGATACTCACTGCAGCTGACCCAATATATAGGCGATAAAAATAAATGAATTTTAAATGAGATTTTACACTTAATGTAGAACAAAATTACTACTACAAAATAATGTAGCTCTACTAATGTTGATAACTTACCCTATTACACAGCAGCTGATAGTCTGACCCATTGCTACAGGTAGTTCATCCTTGAGTTCTCATGGAATTGTATAGGAATTGTCTCGGACATGAGTAATGGGTCATGCTGTTCCATCTCCATTCCGTGAACATCCTAAAATGCACTAACGAGTAGTACTTCTATTAGGGAGCAAAGAAAGTACAACAGGACTGGCAAGAAATCAATTAGACAAGTAAGCAGAACAGCAAATTAATAGTAAAAATAACAGCAGTTAAAAAAAACCCTCAATAAATCAGTCTGAGTGAAATGCATTCTCACCTTCCCAGTCTTGCAGGATGCTAATGTTCTGTTAGTCTTTTTCCTCTTAGTGGGAACACTCTGAATTTCAGGCATTACTACCCTACTTTTTAAAAAAGTGTTTCTGCTGTTTGCTGAATACATTTCAGATTCAAAACCTGAATTTTGCTAACAAGCAGGATTTGTTTTAAATAAACAGATGTAGGTTTAGGGCTGAAAGTAGATAGTCTGTAAGTTGGGTGTTTGGCTAGTCTTATTCAAACATGAAATATTAAGGGTGAAATTCTAAAACAAATGTGCATTGAAGCTATTTTATATCTAGAAGATAATCATATAACACTGTAAATTAAGCTGAAATGCCACTGACTTGAAGAGATGCTTCTTCAGTTTCTTGCCTTAATAATGCTTAGGTCATTTATAGAGCAAATATTTAAGATAAAGATGTATATATACATGAACTCAGCTTACTTCTACAGTAAAAGCTCTGTCACTTTGGTTAGAATGAAAAGCACACGCAGCAGCATGCACGTGGTACCACACAGAACATACGTCAATATTCGAAGTACCAAGAAAATAAACGCCAGAATGTTTGGACAAGAGTTTTAACAGGGCAAACATATTTTAGAATATTCTTTTTACCTGATATGCCTTTAAAATATACCATTTTCTATGCTCTACATATTCTGAAATTGTACATGAAAATAAAGTTAAAACAAATTCTTGTATTGTATTAGCAGGCTCAATACATTCAGCATTCTGACCTTGTCTTTAAGCTTGGGGTATATTTATACAATGTGGGATGAGAAATAGTTGAGTATTTGTGTGAACAGGTAAAATTGATGTCTTCCTGCCTGTACTGGAACCACACACTGGTTATTGTTGTCATTTGTTGAAGAGCTTTCAGGGTAAGTAGAGAGAACATCAGTGTACTAATGTGGAAGTGCACAGTCCCGCAAGAATAGCAACCATGTACTGCAAGACCCACATGTGCTGTGATAAGGCAGTTACTAGTAAGGTCTCTTTTCCTCATTGGCAGAAGCAGCTGTGTGTTTAAGATTACTTTGAATGCCTTGACCACGTGAGAAATGTTAGAAACAAGCCAGCAGCTTCTGTATCTTCTCCAGCCCAAGCTTCACATGTGCACTGGGATGACAGAAGTACAGGTGGGTTTGTACAGTTTGCTCTAAAATGAGGAGTACTTAGGGATAATCACCTGTGATGAATGGCAAGTCAAGCTCTTATTTTGCCTGTTCTCCTACATCATACATACCTGTTCCTGAGGCTTTCATAGAGCAGGCACAGATATTAAGTGTGTGGGGTTATTTGTGCAAGGGTCTGTGACAGTGCAATGCCCTTTGGATTTTGCACGCGGGGTTCTTTCAATTTCAGACTGCTGAGGAGCAATGTTGAGTTTTTCAGCAGGCTCTGGAGGCTGTCACAAAATCTGGTGACTATGAAAGGCAGTTGTACTGCTGTCATAAATGTCAGAAAACTTCCTTCAAACCAGATACGCACACATAAATACAAGGGAAAAGCCAGAAATACAGAGCATGGGTGCACTGCTTCAGGGATTTGATCTTAATATATTGCCAGCAAGAAGCAGAACGGCTGCTATATTCTCTTTTCCTCAATGTTTTTGTATTATCACTTTAGATACTTTTATTTACTTTTTAGTAAAATTCTTCCAGCAGAGAAATTCTTTCAGCATCTGTGTTGAGGAATTACACTGTTTGGGAACCTACAAGTTGGTAGGATTTAAACACTGCAATCCTTTTAGGAACCGATGTCTTAACACGTTTTTAGTGGTGAAAGATTTGGAGGAAGGCAGCAGGCTGAGTAAGGAAGAGGAAAAGGTGCGTGGAGCCGCTGTGTGTGTGCCTGCCCGCGGTACCCCCAGCGCCGTTCCCTTCCTGCTGGCCGTGCTGCGCTATTCGCGTTCCGACAGAGCCTCCTCGTGGCGAAACACCGCTGCGTTCCCATTTCAAAACGCCTCTCAGAAGTCCGACTTTCCCTTCAGTTCTGAAGGTGCAAATCCCCAGGGATTGGGGGTCCTCCCCGCTCTGTTCCACCACTCTTTAGTCAGGTTTTTTTACTTGCTTTCGAGAGCTGTGGATGTTTCTGCTCTCAAACGTTTAGGTGAATGCTTTGCCTTTCAAGCACTACAGGATTTTAAAACCATCAAACCATCAAATAACTCTTGTCTAAGGGCCTTTTTTCTTTTTCTTTTTTCTTTTCCTCCCAAATGTACAATATGGGGCAGTTTATTAAACACGTGTGAAATGCAGTGTCCTGTTTCAGAGCAGGAAAACTGCCATCGAGTCATCACCCCAAGCAAAGCATGAGCTGCTCCCCACACTGCACGCAGAAATAGGGCAGGCTGCTTTGGAGCAGCCAACAAGTGCAAAGAGCTAGCACCGACATTGCCGATGTTGCTTTCTTTTTCAGGCTTCTCAGTCACATTCAGGTCAGCATAAACGCTCACTAGTGGTGCTAGACAACCTGTGTTCACACTGAAGATAAATATGTGATTGATGGAAACTTTGGGCTGTATTGGCTGTATTGTAATGGTTTCCATTTAACTTCAGCTAGTTGAAAATAACACGTTCATCTACTGTCTCCCTTTCAAAGCTAAACCTGTTACTCATCTTCTGAAACTCCTCCCCCTGCAGCCCAACTATATTGAGTTCAGCTTTCCCTGTGATTCAGTACGCAGTGACTGAGAGGCTGGGAAGACAGAGACAAGCGCTAGGACTGCCTGGTGTTTGTGAGGCCACTTGCTCCTTTGTCAGCCCACAGCATGATAAATCACACCTGTACACACATTTCAGCCCTAGCAAGCTTACCAGCAAATCGATGATTTTTACTCCATGAACCCCTACAGCAAATGCAGGTCTAGTGCTTGTGCTGTGCAGCTCACTGCATTCTGTGAGCAGAGGTCTCTATGTGGGCACTCTCCTCCCCTCCACTTACCTGAAAAATCAAGGTTGCCCAATCTTCTCATTGCGTCAGCCTTGCCCTTGGATTCAGCCATTTCCTGCCAGTTTTGATTTATCTGCTGTTCTTTTACATGGCGGTAACATTAGCTTTCAAGGTATGGCTTTCAAGTAGTGCTTTGTATGTTTATCACCATGAGGAAGAGTCTGAAGTCATAAGAAGATGGGATGGCTTCCAAGGCACAGAGATTCATCTTGCTACAGTGAAGTATAGAAGCTTCATTACAAATTATACTTGCGTTCAGAAGTGAAACTTCTGTGGCCAGAAATGGTTCAGAACATAGCAGGTCCTTAAAAACAAAAATCTGAATGATTTGGTCTCACTCTTCGTGAACAGGAATCTGCTGTAGTGAGAAAACATTACTACACTTAATATTTTAACTCATATTTTCAAATATGCATAGCATAATGGAAAGACAACAGTTATTTTTAATCAGCACATACTGCACCTGGACAAGCACAAAGGGCAGTCGTGCAAAGGCAAACTGCTCAATTTGTCTGCTTCAAATCAGGCCAGGGCTGAGGCGATGCATTAAATTACCAACCAGCAATAAGTGAGCTCCGTGTGCAAGATCAGTATCCACCATTTTGTGTGTAAACTCAAATACTACACACGTCTAAGTTGTTAATCATCACCCGTGGCTGAGGGGCTGCAAGCACCTCTCTCTTCTATGAGCAGGGGTCCCCTGTTTGCACAGCTGCCCACAGGACGTGTGAGGGGCTCTGCTGTTACACGTGCCCACAGTTTGCTGAAAGCCCCTGGCAGTTCGCAGGCACGCTGAGGTGACGTGTTGGGCCTGTCAGGCCTAGGCAGGGGGTGCCATCCCAGCAGGGGCATTCAGCTCACATATACTTTCTGCACTTGCAGCCTGCATGTGGCACATACCAAGGGCAGCTGTGCAGGCCCCTGTCAGCTGCTCTCCTGCTCTTGCTTTGTACCATGTCAGTCAGGAAGCTCCTTTCCGTGATTCACTGCAGCAAGGCTGCCTTGAGGCTTCTCACTGTGGTTGCCAAGTTTTGTGTGGTAAAATTCAAAGCAAACAGCAGGCAGAGGTGCTGCAGGGAATGAAGGGCAATTTATCTATGGGGTCTGGCAGATTTAGGGTTCTGGCAGAGGGAGGAAGACAGAGGCATGCTGCTTTGTTCGCTCAACTCATCTGACCTCCTGTGGGCACCCCGAGTCAGTAGTGCTCCTCTGAGGCAAAGAAGGGTTGGTTACCACATGCTGTGTTAGCAAGAGTGCAGCTGGAGGTCTGAGGGAAGAGATTCTTACATGCCAAGCTTCAATATCATGTTGTGGGGGTTTTTTGTTTATTTGTTTTTCTCTTCTTTCCTTTTTCAGGGAGGAGAAGAGCTGGAGTTCAGGTGCAGCGGAGGGCACTGCCAGTTGTTTCTGCCTTTTGAAGGCCAAGATTTAAGAGTTTATTGCTGTTTGGAAATTGTATGTATGTTTCATTTCCTAAAATGATGCCATTCATTTTTAACAGCAACAGTAATATAACGAACCTTTCTATACATACATAGCTATTAATTAACATTACAATTGAAATGTAGAGACTGTGTAAGTCTGAGGACCTATTTTTCCTCTGCTGCAACTGCACAGCAATTTGTTAGCTCACAAGCTAATGATAATAATAAGCTTGTGAGGCTTCATTGAAATGATGGTAATAGATTTTCAAATGCAGCCCACTCCCAGTAGTGTCAATGAATGCAGCTTGGGGTAAAGGCTGTATGGACACTGGAAAATGTATCACTTTGCACTTGGAGTTTTTTCATTGCTTTATCCTTTGGTGAAAGTTATAAGGACAAAGGGATGATGGAGGACATTTGCTGAATGTTGATGATGATGAATGAATCTGATGAAGTTGCAGTCTTCTGTCTCGCTGGGTTTAGTGGCAAACTCACAGTTAGAAATACAGAGCAGCTTGGGGTTCATTTTAATTTTTCTCTGAAAGGTTTATAACATAAAGGATTTTCATTAATCAAAATGATTTATTAGGTTTCTCGTTTCTCTAGTTGCTACATCATTGCTCAGACAACAGACTTAAATTGCAACTCTCATTTCCCAGGGAATGTATTTAGGGCATAAAATGTCATGTATTTTTTCTTAGTGACTCTTAAGCAAAACTTTTACACATTGAGAAACCTATGTCATTTCATCTTGGCTATTCCTCTGTGAGAAATAACTACAAAATAAAAATAACAGCACAGAAGGACATTGCTTCTGCTCTATTAGATACAATTGAGGCCTAGAAATTCTTAGACAAATCTGGACGAACATGTTATTGGTGGGATGGATAAGCAAATGAGTAGAGAACTGCATGAATTTGGGATGGCCTGACATCTCTCAGATGATATAAGAAGAAATTGTCAGGCTGTCTGGATTTCAGCTGAAAATACATCCAGTCCTTTCCCCACATTTCCTTTCTATTCCTATAATCCCTTTCTCCATCTTCAAGCATTCAAATTTAGACACTAAAATAAATCAGCCACTTAAACAGGCTCGTTCTTTTCTTTCATTGGCTGCTTCTTACTGGATTCTATAGCAAACAGTTAATATCGTAGTCTTAAGGCTTGCCTGGCTCACATGCAAAAATGTTCCTGTGCACCAAAGTAATCCTGACCTGCTTGATTTTTCTCAGTGTACAACTCTTGTTAGAAGCAAATCTGTTTATGAAAAACTTGCTGAGAAGCTATCTTGCTATGTGGCTAACATTGCTGGAAATGTGTGAATAAAGAGAGAAAAAGTCCTCTCAGTGAAATTTAAACCAATTCAACATCGTAATTCCTAATGTGATCTGCAGCTTTTCTTTAAGGGAAGCAGAGAGGATGGCTTTCTTAGCAAACAGGGAATGATCACTGCAACAGACCAGGCAGAGGTGTTTTAAGTCTAGCGAAGAAGAACATGTCTTTAGGAAGTGTTTATAAGCAGCAGAAGAATAACAGCTTGTTAAGCAGAAGAGCCTGTATCTGGTTCTGATCACGTGTGATGTATGATAGTCTGATGAGGGAATTAAAGTCTCAAACAAACAGGCTATTCTTTGAACACCTGCCAGTACTCAGTATTATCACTAACCTTGCAAAATAAAGTTTGTCTTGCAAAAATTTGTTTTGCAATGCATAGTCTAGGTTTTTGGTTTTGTTTTCCTCCTGGACCAAACAACTACAGCCTTTTACTTGCTGATTTGATTCACAAATTGAAATAGAACAGGGAGAAATATTCAAGTTGCTTCTTTCAGAACTTGTTTGTTTTTAAACATACAGGCATGGTACATACTGGATTGTATTGTGTTGGACCTGATGCTCGATAAGCTTGTGCAATCACTGATTGCAGGGAACACATTATTCAAGTGGTTGCTTTAAATATTTTAAATAATGAAACAGAAGCTTAATAAGGACATGTTAGTAGCAGTTGAGTGGGCTCCTCACCTTACTCTGCTGTATGGTCATTTCCTGTGCTCTGTTGTATGGAGGGAGGTATAAGCATTCGCGTCTCCTCAGTGTACTCCTTCACTCAGGCTTTGGCTCCTGTCTGCATTAGCAATTAAGGTCAGAGCAGCAGTGAAGTTTTGAAGGGAGTCCCCTGATTACTTCCATTTACTTTCTGCTGGTTCAGTTCTTAATGCACTTCCTGCATGCATAAATTAGATTCCTCTCAAAGGAAAGGAAACCAGAAGCTCTGCCCCAAATGATTTTTAGAGCCTGGTAAGACCATTAGGTTCTGAATCTGTCCAGAGTAGCTCTGCAGAAGAGATAGAAGTAGCTGGAACTCTTCTTCTCTGGGGTGATCATAGCCCTATCCACTTTGTGTTTCTTTGGCTTCTAATATTTTAGCATGATGCTCCATCTTCTAGAGGAGAGGTGGAATAAATAACATTGAACAGGATTAGAATGTCTCATTGACTTCTCCTCTTGTTTACAGATTCCATACTGTATCTTTTCATGTGGCAGAACACGTGCTGTTTCAAAATCATATTAATTGCTTACCACCTCCAATGAGAAGCAGGGCACCGAGCATATAAGCCAAATCCACTACACTGTATTTCGTACATTTGATTTTATTCACAAATTGAGT
>PPHD01025156.1:0-11867 GCA_002909625.1 Bambusicola thoracicus
TTAAACTATTTACTGTCTTTCAATTTACAACTCCTATTTGTTTGGCAGGTGATTTTCCTGACCACACTGTTCTACCTATTGAGTTCTAGTGATGAGTACTACAAGCCAGTGAAGTGGGTGATAAGCCTGACTCCTCTGTCTCAGCCAGGTCCTTCCTCAAATATAGTTGGCCAATCTGTGGAGGAAGCAATAAGGTAGGTTACTGATCTGTTGCCCGTTCTGGATAATTCTTTAAGAAAAAAAAAAGAAGTGTTCAACTGCAAATACTTCGTACTTACAGTGGCTCATTTTTTCAAAGACATAAGTTACAGTTCTCCTTAATTTTCAAGAATCTAGCATCGATGATTTTTCCCACGTTGATTGTTAAGAGCAGTTTGATTGGATTTACCTGAAACAAAAATGTAGAGGTTGATGCTGTAGTGAATGCTAGTATTTTATAAAGCAAACTGATCCACTCGTCACAGTCCAGACTCATCCATGAGCATGGTGTCAGCAGCTGTGATGGTGTTAACAGCTAGTGCAGCTCTGTATGAATCTGCTCACACAGTGAAACAGTTGAAATAGAGGACTTGGCATCAGTGCTCATTTTGGAGTTACTTACTTGCAACTATTTTTAGTCTAATCTTGGGGACTAAATACCCATTTGCAGCTGGAGTGTGTTAGATTGGCTCCTGGTGTGCATTTTCCAGTTCAATTTTGTCTGAGAGAAACTTAGTTCATAATCTTCTCAAGACTTCTCCACTGCATCTACCAGACTACAGCAAAGCGGAAAAGTGGGGAGCATTATCCTTATCTCACTTGAAACACCATTCTGCTGTACCTGTGGAGTGCATCCACATTGTTTCATGCTTAGTTACCCTTCTTATATTACTACTATTCTAAATTACTACAAACTACTGAAGAAATATTTTTTGTGTTTTTGTATTCTTGAGGGAGATTTTACAAGAAAACAATTCTGGACTTGGTACAGTAATGTTTTCTGTTCATCAGAGATGAGTGAAGTTGCTAGTTAGCAGTTTGAAACTCCAACATTAGTAGCATAAATACTTTATGTAAATCCATTTGTTATATCATAGCTCCATTTTTTCAAAATATTGGTGGACTGGACAAAGCCAGCAGTCTCTGTTTTCAGACCTATACAGCTGTCTCTTGCGGTGTTGCATATACAAAACATGAATAGACTTCAAACCATTGATAAACTAAACTCACTGCCTCAAGTTGTGCCAGGGTAAGTTTGGGTTGGATAAAAAGTTATTTACAGAAAGGGTTGTTAAGCACTGCAATAGGCTCCCCAGGGAGGTGGTTGAGTCCATCCCTGGATGTGTTTAAAAACCATTTGGATGTGGTGCTCACGGACATTATTTAATGTAGGGTTGGTAGAGTTAGGGTAGTATGGTCAGGCTGTAGTTGGACTCAAATGATCTTTAAGGTCTTTTCCAACCTGAACGTTTCTATGATTCTATGTACCACAAGCGAGTGTCGTTTTTTTGTTACTAGAACTAAGCTATTTCTGGGTATGCTGTGCAATTAGAAGGTTAGATCGTGTAAGATGCTGAACAGTGATAGTGCTATAGCAGTTTGAAATGAAAGAGCAGTCCAGATACGGGAGCTACTCTGAAAGCAATGCCTTCTATTTTATGATGTTGGCCCACGATGTCAGAGGCAGATGGTGGTATGGCAGTAGAGATTGAACCTTCCCACCAATATTCCATTATACTTTGTTGCTCTGTGACAGATGGCAGCAGAGGGGCAGTTGACAGAATGATGTCTGACACAGAAGTCTGTAAAGTCTGTATGAGGCAAAGGTGTGTCATTGAATTCCTCCGTGTAGAAAAAAAAATTGTGCCCATTGATATTCATCAACACTTGCTGAACGTTGATGGAAACCACACAATGAATGTGAGCACAAAGAGATGGTAGAGTGTTTCAGCAGTGGCGAGAGTGACCTGAAAGACAAGCCATGTTCCAGATGGCCATGCAGATTTTTATGAGCATGGCATGCAGGCTCTTGTTCGTCACTCACAAAAATGCTCTGTGACTGTGTTGAAAAACAGTGTTTTTTAGCTGAGAATTTGCTCTAGCAAATACTGTTACTGTGCTCTTTGTCGTAGTTTCCATGGAAATAAATAGGAGGCATTACTTGTGGAGAGACCTCCATGGAAAGAGACAAGTCACAGTTCTGCCAAAAATTATTAGCCGTTCTCTTGAGAAACTGCTGTTGAGTTTTCATTGATCATGTGGTTAACATCTCAGTTCTTCTGAAAGGTGTTGGCAGATTTATAAACTGAAACTTCCTTGTCTCACAAATTGTTCTCTTTGCTGCATCCCTGGGTGGATGGGAACAGTGTCAAAAAAACAGATTTTAACTTCCCTAGGCAAGGATATTTTGCAAAGAAGATTGTATTAAGGGGGATTTAAGGTTATGGGTCTGTTGCACAGATGACCAGAGATATTTGTCAGTGCTAAGAATTGGTGGAAAGAAAGAAAATAATGTTAGAGAAGCAGAAAGAAAAGGAGCAGGAAAAATGTACATCAGTAATTGATAATGTGATAGGAAAAAAGTAAGGTCTGTAGAATGTGGGATATGAAGCTACTTTTCGTATATTTTTATTTATAAAAAATGAGAGGGTGCTAAGTCTGTGTGTTTATTAATATAGCTTGAATCACTCTCATGTATTTTTTTCTTTTGGAGTGGGCTGTGCTCGATACTTTATATGAATTATTTGAAGAGCTTCTGAGAGTTTTGTTTTTTCATCTGTTCTGCTTAGTTTTACTGAATTATTTTTTCTAATTCTTTTAGATTAACTTGTATTCCACTCAATACTTAGTGTTATTTTCAGTATCTAGATGAAGGTTGTACCCAGCAGTTTTCTGTGTTGATGCATGCAGAATTTAGAATTACAGAGCCAGATTCATCCTCCAAAACTCTCAAGTCCTTTTTGTGGGACTGATATGCTTGCCATGTGAAAAACAGTTGCCACTGGAGGTCTTTTCTTTTGTTCGAATGTAGCAGCTATCCTTTCTTAGTTTTGAAGACTAGTTGTTGGTAGAAGTGTAGAATCCTAGTAATGGCTTATTCAACGTGTAGAAAAGGCATGCAAATGTGTATGCAGTGCTTGGTGGTAGGATGGCAACAAGGGGCTGCATTTGTATTATGAATGACCAAACAATTAAACCTTTGTAGTTGCTTTCATCATTTGGCTCTGATAACATTACACAAATGTGAATACAGTCTCAAAATACTTGTGTGTTTGATCTGATTTCCTGTATTTTTAGTCAAAAGTCAACAACTCTTCAGCTCTATCACTATCCAACAGGACATAGCACGTTCACAGAAGTGCATATAGCTAGTCCACTGTGGGGGAGCAGGGATACTCCTGGAAATTCTGTTGCTTTGTGTCCTTCCCTATCTGTCTCCAATCTAAGGTTAGAGAAAAGGTGGGCAACCAGGAAATAATTTCTATAGCTTGGGGCATCACTGAGCTTTGAGCTGTTACCTAACAAGCATCTGATCAAACTAAGATCTTTTCCATGGCAGTTTGTCTCTTCAGAGTTGCATTCCGATTTTATCTTTCTATTAAGTACCTGTAGATTTTAGAAATACTTTTCTAATTCCTTTGGTGATGAATTTGCAAAAGCAGTAATAATTGTCTGTTCACACGATTTGAACTGAGTGGCATTTGGGTAAGAATAGCTTTCCTGCCTATTTTGAGCCAGATGATGAATCTGACTGTTTCTGTTACAATGCCTAAAGCACTACATTCCTGCTTGAGTAGTGGAAGTGGTAGAAGGACAAAAAGATGCACCTCTAAGAGTTTTGTAAAAGTGAAGTTAGAGGACGTCTGTGAGATGAAATGCTCTCTCCTTCCAGTAGGAAATCTTTTTAACCAAGATAGAAGGGAGGCAAAATGCCAGGAGCACATGTAAGATGATGGGTGCAACCAGGGATTTGCCAAGGGATTTGCCGGTCATATCAAGGCCTAGCCTAAAAAGTTGACTTAACTGTCTGAGTGGGATGAGGAGAGATCAGTGAATGTAATTTACTGGCTTACTGGCTAGAGATGCAGTTTCCAACAGCATCCAGGATGATGTATGGACAGAGGGGGACTGCAAGTTGAGGCAAACGCTGCCTCATAATCAGCAGGATAATGTCCACCCACAGGTCAGTTGCTGCTAGTGGTCAGCGGTAGGGCCAGTGCTGATGATTACCTGAAGTAAGGGCTTTAGTGGTGGTGGCCACATTTTGCAAGGCTATGGGCTTTCCTTTCAATCTGGGGGAGGCAGAATAGCTGCCACTCTAAGAACAGCAGAAGCGCTGTTGGAGAGACTCTTAGAGGTCTCCATTCCAGGCTCCTGCTCAAAGCAACCTCAGTCAAATCAGATTGCTTGAGGACTTGTTCAATCTGGTTGCAACACCTTCAAGGACAGATTCTCTACAGCCTCTCTGGGCACCTGTTGTGTGTTTGAGCAACCTCATGGTTACATTTTTTTCCTTTTATTTAGCTGGGAATCTTCCTCTGCCATACCAGCATGGGCCTGGTGCTGCTTGTCCTTACACCACAGAGCACCTCTGGGAAGACTCGAGCTTCATCTTCTCTGCATGCTTCCAGTAGTCAGCTTTAGTCAGCAGTCAGGTCCTCTCCTAAGCCTCATCATCTTCATGCTGACCGAAAGTGTTCCTTCAGCATACCCTGTATGCCACGTACCCCAGCCTTTCACCATCTGGAAGGTTCTCACACCACATGCATCAATATCTTTCCTGTACTGAGGAGACCAAAAGGAGATGCAGGAGTCCAGGTGCAGTTATGAAAGTACCAAGTAAGAGAGGAGAGCATATTTTCTGTTGTTTACTATTACCTGGTCTTGGAAAGAGCTCCTAACGAATCATCGTGAACAGACATTAATGCTGCACTCTAGCACTTCTTCCTAGCAGACTTGAGGTCCTCTGCTTCTCCAGAGGAACAGCTCTCTTACTTTTTTCATTGATCTGCTGCTGTTCTTTCTGTGCCTGCACAGAGAGTGTAGCCTTGTCTTCAAGCACCCACTGGGTAGCCTTGTAACCCTCAGGCTGAGACACCCCCACCTCCAGGATCCGAGGCCTATAATGGCCTTCTGTGGGGCCCTCCTGTCTCCCAAATGCAGCTGCTGAAAGGATGCCAAGTTCACATTTGTCTGCTTTCTTGGGAATCCATGCAGAAGAGATGCTACCTCTTCATGAGGGATAGAAATGGGGAAGGAGGCTGTCCTGCAGGCAAGCCTGCAAGATGTTAGTGGATAGCCCAGCTCATTTATCTGGAGGATACACACAGATGGTAAAGTGGTGGGCACCTGAACCTTTTAATGATGCTGCTGTGAGCACTCCAGAGGGAGCTCTGGCATGCTGGTATTGTGTCAGGTCAGCTGTTTTGGCAGTGGATTCACCTCTATTGCTTTTTTTTTTTATCTGGAGCTCAATCCACCTCCATTGGTTCTTCATCTGGCGATGGATAAACTTCCATAGACTCCACAGTAGTGGCCACAGCGCTGGCCATTGCTTGAAGGCCTCAGACTCTCTTCCTCATCTTCCTCCACATAGTCCTTTTCAGACTCTTTGGTTCCATAGGTCATTTCTCCTTGTTCCCACATAAAAGTGGGCAGCCACTACTCCAAGTCCACTTGGTTTCGACCATCATTAGCTATTGTCGGAGCCCTGGAAGCTCAGGAATGTTGGACCAGTTGTAGGGATGAGGGTGATAAAAGCCCACAACAGAATTTGTTTTGTGGAGGTCATTGTGACATGCATGGCAAGATGTAACTGTGATGGGAGTGGTGTTTTGTGGCTTGAAAGATGCCCTTTGTGTGGAAGGAGGAAGACAGTTAGAAAGTCTGAGTGTCCTTTTCCTGGGGGTGGTTTCTCTATGCCGTTTTGCTTGCCAGAGACAAAGGCTACTCCTTGGGCACAAGGACTGCCTTCATGTCTTGTCTTCGTCGTCAAGCACCCACTGGGTAGCCACCTTATCTTCAGGCTGAGACACCCCTGCCTCCAGGACCCAAGGCTCACAGTGGCCTCTGGGGGAGGCTTCCTGTCACTGTTAGAGCTGCCAAAAGGAAGCCAGGTTCACATTTGTCTGCCTTCTTGGGAATCCATGCAGAAGAGATGCTACCTCTTCGTGAGAGACAGGGATGGGGAAGAAGGCTATCCTGCAGGCAAGCCTGCTGATGTTAACGGATGGCCCAGCTAGTTTGTCTGGAGACTGCACACAGATGGCATAGTGGTGGTGAACTGTAGCCGAACCTTTTAATGATGCTGCTGTGAGCACTCCAGAGGGAGACCTGGCATGTTGGTATTGTGTCAGGTCAGCTGTTTTGGAGGTGGATTCAACTCTATTGCTTTTTTATCAGTAGGTCAATCCACCTCCATTGGTTCTTCATCTGGAGGTGGGTACACCTTCATGGGCTCTACAGCAGTGGTCATAACAGTGACCATTTATTGAAGACCGCTTGTGCTCTTCCTCTTCCTCCTCTGTTGTGGGCCGTCTCCATCAATTTGGTTCCAGGAACCACTTCTCTTTGTTCCCACATAAAAGTGAGGAGTTGCTGCCACAAGTCCTTTTCATTCCAGTCATCGTTGGCAATTGCCAGTGGCCTGGAAGCTCAGTGAGTGGTGGGACAGACACAGTGTTTTTATAGAAGCTAGAACAAAGGGTGGGATAGTGGTAACTACTGTGACATTAGGAAGACTCTGTGATGTCCCCTGTGATGGTGGGAGTGGTGCTGGGTGGCCTGAAAGATGCCCTTTGTGTGAGGAGGAAGATGGTTGGAGGGGGCTGAGGGCCTTTTATCCAGGATGGCTCCTCCATGCTACTTGGCTTGCCGTAGAAAAAGGCTGCCCACCAGGCATAGGGACAGCCCTCCACCTCTCCTCCTGTGCCCTGTCCTCCATCCCCCTCCTCATCCTATGTTTGGGGTGCATGTACCACAAAATAGTAGTAGCAGTGTTTCTGGAGTGTCAGAGATCTGACATTACCCTTCTGCCACTGACCTGGCTCCCTGCAAGTGGTGCGGCTCCCTCAATTTGACAGAAGCTATGAAAGGATGAAGCACACAGATGACCCACAGGCAGGAAAGAGAGGTACAGCTAGTGTGTGCAAGGTCTTCCAGCAGTCTGTAAAGGCACTGCTGATGTTCACGTGCTGCTGAGCTCTTTTTTGCTGTCCCCTACTCCTACCAATCTCCTTGGAGCATTAAAGTGCCATGCCTCATGTCCTGAGCCCCAAGGGAGAGGAGAGGGGAAGACCTTCTCTGGGCTGTTGTGCACCATTTCGATTGGCAGCATTGTCAGTCAAGAGTTAGGAACATGATTTTACTGTAGAAATGTGTGAACCAATAAGATCGATTTATTGGATTTAGATACTTCTGTTTTCAGAAGTTTGACAGTGAAGTGTGTTGAGGCTTAGAGGAAATAAACCCGCGCATGATAGATTGTGAGATTTACTTTCCTCAAAAAGCTTCTGTACGATTAAGTTAGTTTGTAAGTCACCCACCTCCCTGTGTAAGCAGGAAAATTATGTCCTTCAGACCCTGTAAGAAGGAGGCGGTGCTTCTGTCTGGATTTCTTTTTATTTTTCTGAATGGATGTAGTAGTAACTCTCCAATTCACAGGTCTCCTAAGTAGTAGCATGCACACCTTTGCCTGAACCATTTTCCTTTCCCTGAGCAGCATGTCGTTCTCTTCCTGAATGCACCATACCCTTCTTCCCCGAAGCTCCCATTCTGCTTGCTCTGGTGGAGATATTGCACATTACTAAGTTGCATGTTGTCACGGCCTCAGTGCAATTTAGTGTGTGCGATACTTTCACATGAGTGCATGCACACGGGTATGGCTGTGGCTTAAAGTTACTGCAGCTTTCAATTTTGGTGGGGCCTAAATTACATCGTAAAACGATCTATAACTCAGATCAGTGTTTTGAGTGATGCCTTGAAATACTTGTTTGTAGACTTTTGGTTTGTACTACTAGGAAGATGAGCACTGTTTTCAATTTGAGAAGGGTTATCATTATTTGCTTCATTTTCTTCATTGCTCACGTATGCTTCAAATCTGATCAGATTTTTCATTGCCTATATATAAATTCTCTTAAAATCTCAGGCATTTCTGAAAAAGAAAGTATTTCGGTCCGGAAGTAATCACATTCTTAATTGAAATTTGCCAGAAGGCCAAAGGGAGATTTGATATGAAGAGAACCTGTGTACCTGTATAGCCGAATTAGAGTCGTAATGGCTTTTAAGCTTCTATTTCTTAACATCTAGAGTGATCAGAAGCAAGGAAAAACTAAAAGTAACTGTTGAAAAGCACCTGGCTTATTTATTGTGGCATCATGCAGTAATGATGAAGAAAATGAAATGGTGATACAATTCCCACAGAAAACAATAATCTTCCAGCATGTTATGCTAATGCTTAGAAAAGCTGAAATGTGTTTATTTTACTGCAACTTTAATAATGTCTTTCAGAGTAATTTTTCAAAGCCAACTGTTAACTGATTACGTTTTGACTGAATTTCTGCATGCGTTCTGTGTTCCTTAGTAACAGGAGTATCTCTTGCACAAACCTGTTCTGTCATCAGAGGGGTCTTAGTGAAATAAGCTCTACTTACGGCGTACGTCAAGAGATGAGAATAGATCTAAAAATGATTCTGCTTTAGTCTAAAACTGAGAATAACAGATTTCTCAAAAAATCAATGGAGGAAAGGAAACCTTCAGTTGAGTTACTGGGAGAATAAAAAAAAAAATGGTATGATCTGTAAATCCAGAAGAGGTGCTGTTCTGTTTCTGTATGTTTGTAGAACCAAGCTGACAGTCATTGTCATCTGATTATCCCGATGGGATAGATAGCAGGTTTTATCTGCTGCGAGTTTTGACTCGCTCCTACCCCAGTACTGAATACTCTTACATATTGTCCTATAAGCAAATAATAAAAACAAATTGCATGTCTTTTCTTGTATCTCCTTTTTATATCTTCCAAATACTTGTTCTGATTAAGTACAGCTGTCTGTTTGTTATTTTATATACACGTGATTTTAAGTAATTATTCAAGGAAAAACACAAAGGAAAAGAATAAAGGAACCTGTTTGCTCCTGCTTAGCTGTTACTTGTTTTATTTCCAAAACACTTCCAAAACTGTGAAACAATTATTTTACACACAGGGTTTGGGTCAATCACGTCACACAGTCTGTAGGAATTTGGCAGTGTTGTAGGCACAGTTCACGAGATGATGTAAATGTACAGGCTGATACTAGAAATAAAACAGTTCTTTTTTCTAAGCCGGGCAGACGGCAACAGTGTATTGTGAAGCATATTGACTGGCTGTTGAAGAGCTGCCTTTTTTGTATTGGTCAGTGTCGTCATTCTGACATTTGCTTCTTCCATTTTCCAGATGGTGCATCCTGACTGCTCCAAACGTGTTTATTTTAATGTGTTCTTGTAGTTTGTGGTTCTGTGACTGTCCAGTCTATTTAAGTCTGAAGATATCTATAAGCACACACAGGGAATCTGTTGTTGTTGTCTATGTGTGTGTGTTTAAATTCCTGCATTTGCACTCAGCCTTTAAGAACAATAAAACTGCGTAGCATCTCAGATATTAATCCTTTAACTTTGTCTTGCACCAAGTAGTGAGACTGCAACTATACAGTTGTGCGTGCACGCTGCTTTTTTTCTACCACACCAGAAATTCAAAAGAAAACCCAACAAAAAAAAAGCCATATTACTTGCATCTTGTAGCTCTTATTAGGCATTTTGAGGAGTGAAGTGATACTAAGATAATTACTTTTTTAGTATAACACACTGCAAGTTTCCATGCTTGAATATTTAACACTTCTTTATCTTTGTATTTAAGGCTGCAGTTTGTGTTATTGTAACCTAGGACAGATTTCTGTGGTTTAACTTAGGAATTTATTGTAATACAAGAAGAGAGCATTAAGACTGGTGTAAAACTCCAGGATTTCCTGACGTTTTTAAGATTTAACATTGTAACTTTCAGCTTTCTCCTTTATTTTCATTTGGGGTTGAATTACCAGGTTAATCTATTATTTATTCTCTACATAAGCAATCAAAATACTCCCTTTGATGCTTGTGATTCAGAAGTTTCTAATAGTAATAATCAGAGCAGACTAGAAGGAAGTATCTTAATGTAAGACTGGAGCTGATCTTGATCTTTTTATACTGAGTCCAGTTGGCCGTTTCTTATGCATTAAACTTCTGAAGCTAAAAGAGGTATCTAAAATGATGAAATTCTTTCAAGTTGTGGGGTGAGTAATCAATGTTCAGTGTGCAGTGCCAGCGAGTGCTAACTGCTAGGAAAGGCTTGAGTAAGGTTAAAGGAAGTCTGTGCAGGTAAGCACCTAATTAACTAAATTCACTGGAAATGAGAAAGTACTTGGAAAAAGCTGAAGTTCTAGCTAAATGGAGAAAACTCTGGCAGATAGAATCATTAAGGTTGGAAAATACCTCGTAATTTCATCTAATCCAGACACCAACCCATCCCTACCCTGTCCCTCAGTGCCACATCCGAGGTCGGTTCTCGAACACCTCCAGGGGTGGTGGCTCCACCACCTCCCTGGGCAGCCTGTGCCACTGCCTCACCACACTTTCAGAGGAGAAGTTGTTCCTAATAGCCAACCTGAACTCCGAGGCCGTTACCTCTCATCCTGACTGTTACCTGGGTGACAAGACTGACCCCCACCTCTCTACAACCTCCTTTCAGGCAGTTCTAGAGAGTGATGAGGCCTCCCCTGAGCCTCCTCCAAATAAGCCAAAGAAATGGTGGGGAGTGGAAGAAGAGAGTTTGTTTAATTTGCTCAAAGCTCTCCCAGATGCCACTGAAACAAAATTCCATTTTTTGCATGCATCAAGACTTGGAAGTGCTCAGAGGGCCTAGGGTTGGTGAGGGGTAGGCAAGGAGTGCACAGTGATAAGATTTCTGTGGCTTTTGGAGAGGGGAGGTTGATGCTGTACTGTTCTTTGCTGCGAAGATAAGAGGAGGGAGTCACCTTGTAAAACCATTCTTTTCAAATGAATTTGGCTGTAGAAGGAGTTGTGTCAGAAGTGTACAAAATGAGCAATAGCAAATTGCTAAGAATGCCTGATAGGCAGCGCAGAAAGCTGAAAGGTGGAATTAAAAAGGGGAACTGAGGAAGTGCAGGCAGAAGTCAGTGCTACCAGGATTGTTGTGGTTTAACCCCAGCAGGTGGCTCAGTAGCACACAGCTGTGTGCTCAGCCCCTCCCCGGAGGTGGGGAGAGAGTAGGAAAGGTAAACCTGTGAGAATTGATGGCTTGAGGTAAAGACGGTTTTCAGGGTGGAGAGAAAGCTTCATGCTCAAGCGAAGCAAAACAAGGAATTCCCTTGGTACTTCCCATCCAGCAGCTCAAGACCTAAGCTGAAGGACCTATGCTTTGTTCGAGACTGTATGTCTTTATCTGATGAGTGGGATGTCTAGAACCCCTACATTAGATTCAGTCCCCCCCTTTTTTTCTTTTTATGCTGCATCATTCCTACAGAGAAATTTATTTCAACGGCAGAATTGGTAAAATCGTCTCACAGAGTCATCTCTGGAAATCATTTGCACATTTATATTGCTCCAGAGATGAAACTCTGTCAAAAAACCACTTACTGCCACTTCTGCTTTATTCACAGCTGGAGTATATCTTGCCACTTGTTTTCATGTGTAATTTGAAGCTGAAAAATAATGAGGATCTTTTTGTCTCCCTAAGAGAACAGAACCCTTAAAGAGATACAAAAATGGGCTTAAGAGTATTTTGTGAAAGGATTTCTTTCAGCCCTGGCACTCAGGAATGAAATCGACTTCTTCTAATAACATTCTTGACTTGGGGTATT
>PPHD01025158.1:0-11866 GCA_002909625.1 Bambusicola thoracicus
ATTAACTATTAGAAGATTAATAGCTTCGCCTCTGTCTGTCGGTTTCTGAAAAAAGAATAAAGAGGTATTTGAACTTGTTCTTTTCCTGAACAAAGTGAACTCCTTTCTGCCATAAGCATTAAATGGCAGAATGAAGCAATTTCTTTTCTGTGAAAGAAAGCATGCAACAAATAAGAAAATCAGTGGTGTTTAATATAGCAAGAGATAATCATATAGCAGTATAGATTGCAGTCCCTGATGTCAGATGAGATCACTGCTGGTATGAAAACAGTAAGGCTTATTTAACAATGCTGGTCTAGTATCACTTTATTGTAAGGAGGTTACATACAGTGTGAAAGCTTACTCACTTCATGTAAGGTAAACAGAATGGGCTATCATGGAAACAAACAAACAAACAAAACAGTGTTAAGCATGTAGCTCTCATGCTGCAGTTATTGAACAACTTGAACAAACATACCCCTCTAATTCGGTCCTTGTGATACCCCACCCAGAGTACTGCATCCAGTTCTAGTGCACCCAGCACAGGAAGAACATGGAACTGTTGGAGAAGGTCCAGAGGAGGGCTATGAAGATGATCGGAGGAGGACTATGAAGATGATCAGGCAGCTGGAGAACTCCTCTTATGAGGACGGGCTGAGAGAGTTGGGGATCTTCAGCTTGGAGCAGAGGAGGCTCTGAGGAGACCTTATAGTGGCTTTCTAGTACCTGAAGGGGGCCTACAGGAAAGCTGGGGAGGGACTTTTTAGAAGGGCATGTAGTGAGAGGATGAAGGGAAATGGCTTTAAACACAAAGACGGTAGATTTAGACTGGATATGAGGAAGAAATTCTTTACTGTGAGGGTGATGAGACACTGGAACAGGTTGCCCAGTGAGGCTGTGGATGTCCCCTCCCTGAAAGCATTCAAGGCCAGGCTGGATGGGGCTCCAAGAAACATGTTCTAGAGGGAGGCATCCCTGTCTATAGCAGGGTGTTGCAACTACATTATCTTAAATTTCTGTTCCAACTCAAACCATTCTATCATTCTATGATTCTATGGTATTTTCATACGTTGGCAGCATTTGCTGTAAAGCCAAAGATCAAGGTGATTCATGATTCCTCAGAGAAGTGCTCAAGAAAACTAGCCTTTTGATCTCCCTCCTCTCTGCCTTCCACTTTTCAAAGAACTTTGTGCCATGACTGCAGTGCATAGGCTGGCTGTGTGACACCAGCCATATTCTGTCTGACACATCAGCAATGCCTCTTGCATCTGCATGGGTCAGAAGATGGCCTTTTTGCAGCAGGACAGGTGGCCTGGTTGGTGATTTTACCTGGATTTTGCCAATTGTGTTGATATGTATTTCTGTAACACATGAAACAGCACTAGATGACATTAAAACAGTGTTGCAAACGATTAGACAGATTTAGAGGTAGATATTCTTTTTGTCTTAGGGTTAGGATATGTTTCTTTTAAGTTGTCTTGTATTTCTTAAATACAAGCAAAATAGTGAGTGGATGTTGCCCAGATAAGTTAGACTTTCCTGTCTCTAATTAGGATCAGTCACTGCTGTGAGCCACACATTAACGTGTTTAAACGAAAACAGCACTACTAGTGGCCATTTCCACTCATGCCTGTTGTTTACTCCCAGGGGCATTGGTACTTTAGGAACCCACCATGGTAAAATAATAATCAAATTTTGCATGTTTAATGTGGGGAATGAGGACTTTTTCTTAGGCTTTATGGCCCAGAAATTGAACAGATTTTCTGCTTAAGTTATTAAGTTTTTTTCTCTAAAAAGTTTACTGAAGATGCATCATATGGAAGTAAAGAGGAAAACTGCAACCTACAAATCTGATATTTTAGGGAGAGAATTGCATCCTCTTAAAACGTCCTGTATGAAATGTTTTTACTTACAGCCATTACTCCTTGTTTCCTCCAATACATACTTCATAAAAATTAGTCTCCATCTTCTTATTGCTTTGCTATTCCTTTCTTCTTCTGCTTCTTCTTCTTCTTCTTTTTTTTTCTCTTCACAAATCCACAACAAGATTGTTGTTTGGCTTTATGCCAACTTGTCAAGTTAGAGAGAATTTTTGCCACACATTTAATAGGCATGCCCATTGACAGGAGATAATGCATGGTTGCTCTCCAGGTAGGCATTCTTCATGCTGACAGAATATTCTGTCAAATTAACAGAGAAAATGTGGTCTCTTGTTTGACTTTCACCAACAGGTTGGACTTCATCAGTTACAAGTTTTAATAGAGAGTCTTGATAAGTTATAGCTGTATTTTGTATATGGCTGACTAGCAAACTCCTGAGGACTGCTCCAAAAATAATGTCGTATATTTTGTTATGTTGACTCATGACTTCAGAGGCTAATGTTGGTGATATGGCAGTAGAGTTTGAATCTTCCCTTGCTGATGATATGAAGCTGGGAAGACTGACTGACACACTAGAAGGCTGTGCTGCTGTTTAATGAGACCTGGACAGACTGGAGATCTGGACAGGGAGAAACTTTATAAGGTTCAGCAAAGGAAAGTGCAGAGTCCTATAGCTGGGGAGGAATAACCACATGCAGATGCCTGGGGCTAGGTTATTTTTAATGGTGCCCAGCAAAAGAACAATGTGCTATAGGCACATGCTAGAACACAGGAAATTCTATGTGAATATGAGAAAAAAATTATTTTATCTTGAGGGTAACAGATCACTGGAACAGGCTGCCCAGAGAAGATATGGAGTCTCCTTTTCTGGAGCTATTTAAAACCCACCTGAATGCTTTTCTGTGTAATGTGCTCTAAGGAACTTTCTTTATTGGTATAGTTGGACTAGATGATTTCCAGAGGTTCCTTCCAACCCCTACAGCTGTGTGATTCTGTGATTCCTTCCAACATCCTATTACAACTTGTTGCCAAGTGACAGATGGCATCAGAGAGGCGGTCAGACAGAGTGTCATCTGACATGGAAGTGTGTATGAGGAAAAGGTGTGTCACTGACTTCCTCCATGCAGAAAAAATGGCACCCACTGACATTCACCTATGCTTGCTGAATGCTGTTGGAGGCCAAACAGTGAGAGGTGGATGGTATGCTTCAGCAGAACAACAGTGGGTTACCTCCATTGTTACAGGTTTTTATGAGTGCATCATAAAGACTCTTGTTCAGTAATGATGAAAACACACACAGCTAATGGTGGTGACTACACTGAGCAACAATGTTTTATAGCTGAGAATTTGGTGTATCAGAAAGTGTTATTGTGATCTTCCATCTGTTCTAGTTTCCATGGAAAAAAATAGGAGGCATTATTTTCAAAGTGACCTACATAAGTTTCTTTAAGAAAACAAAGGTTTAAATAGATTCTAGTGAATCCATATAAATAACACATTAAATGGAAATCTGTGGTTAAAGAGTCACAACAGTAGGGCAGCATATCCTGCACTAGGTTTTGGTGAGCCAGCTTTGAAGCATAATTGTGCCTTTAGACTGGGATAGATGGATACAAATATTAATTTAGGCTAATAGATTTCATTTATTTATCAAGAAAAGAAAGACTTGCATATTATCGAATTATAGTAACTGACACCTTCAATTATGTCTGCCTTGCATACTTAGGGATTATTTAACAATGTCGAGGCAATTTAGAGAAGATCTTAGTGGTAGAGGGATAAAGTTTCTATTGTGGATACTTAGGACACTTAGTTTCTTTGTAAAGACTGAATTCAAGGAAGGAGGAAGTAAGCCAAAGGAAGGATGCTATTTATATGTAGTGTAAAGTATAAAAACATAAGGCCATTTGTGGTTAACAATCATCCATTCCTAGAAGATTGAGGATGTAGTACAATCGCTTCTGAGAATGTTGATGCTTGACTTCATTTTCCCCCTCTCTCTTTTAAAAATTGGTTTCTTAGCAATCCACTGTATGCTGCTGATTTAGCATGGCCAAAATCTTTTTGTTGATTAAAAATGAAAAAAAAAAAAGGAAATTCAAGGCTGAGGTGGAGCTCTGGTGTCTCTTCCCTGAATATCAGATGGGTTACCCATAAATGCAAAGGTTTAAAGTTGAAGAGGGAGAAAATTTTTAGGTGGAAACACATTCATAAGGAAAACAAAACAAAACAAAGAACAAAAACACAAAAACAACTACCTAAACCATGACTGAAATTCAATAAGGATAATCTCTAAAATTGGTATAATAATGTTCCATCTTTCAATCATGTATCTTAAATATTTCCTCAAATAAATCAAAACTTTTGAAAAAATCCTTTTAAAAAGTGAGAATTTCAGGTAATTCTTATTCTACTTGATATTTCTTAAGTAATTTTAAAGTAGTTCCCGTGTAAGTTAGCTTTAAAAATTGTTTGCATTTTTCTTATATTAAAATGATGGAAAACTTTGATTTTGTAGAAGCTTATTCTTATCTCAGTCAATTTTAATGGAAATCAGAAGGTAATTAAAAAGCACAAGGCAGGAGATTGTTAATTAAGTAAATTTTCTGATTGCAGTAGAAGTATTTTCAATGAAGTAATGTGAACAAATTTTTCAGTGAATAAAAATTTGTATTAATAATTTGCTTTTAAAATTGGATAACTTATTCTACAAGGAAAATAACGTATAACAATCAAAAACCTCCAGACATCACATCCTTTAGCACTTCAGATTAGGAAGAATAATTCTCTGTTATTTCACTCATACATCATAGGAAGCGATGCATTTCCTAATAAATTCTTTACCATCAATGACCCAGCTGTTAAGATTAACTTTAAGACCATGGAAGATCAAGAAAATATCTGTTCTAAACTTGTAAAATGAGTCTTGAGGCTGTGCTGTGTTAATGCACCCCAAGATGTGATTTGTCCCTTGGCTTTCTGGGCACTCTGACTCATGCTGAGCCACTCATCTCCCATCTGTGCCTGGGTCTGGCATTGCAACATCCTAGGTGCACCTGGCATTATCCTTGCTTGGAATTCATGCTGATGATTGCCAGTGCTCCAATGTCTCTAGATCCCTCTGCAAGGCTTTTCACCCTTCCAAGTAGTTAACAGCACCTCATAGTTAAGCATCATCAGTAAACTTGCTGAGGATGCATACCTCTCATACATGACAATCACTGATAAAATAAAACTGTCCTTAGTACTGAGTCTTGGGGAACACTGTCATTGACTGATCTACCACTGAGCTGGTTCAACACCCAGTGTAGCAGGAACCTATTTATCTAGCAGTTGGACTATATGTCTGGAAGGATTCTGTGAGGGACAGTATCAAAGGCCTTAGTAAAATATGGAAAGATTGCATCTTCTGCCTTCCCTTCGTTCACCAACCACATCTCTTATTATTGTAGGGCATCAAATTACTAAGGAATGATTTTTTTATTGGTGAACTCATGATGAATATTCATGAAAATTCTGCCAGCCCAGTAGACTAATTTCTCCAAGCCTTCTTTGAAAATTAGGATGGTAAAATATTCATATCTTTGTTCTCACAGTAAACAATAAATATTTTTATTTAAATTATTAAAATAATGAAGAAAGGAACATTTTTAAGCCAGTGAGTTACTGCTGTTTCTTTTTTTTTCAGTTGTCTGAAATGTCTCACAAGGTACTTAGCTGTTGGTCTAGAGCAAAACATTGGAAGTTGTCCCTCCAAGGCAAAATGTAGAAATAACGGAAATCCTGCTACCCTATTTAAGATACATCTGTAGCTACTGCTTGTGATATACCCAAACAAAAGACCTCGAGGTCTTTGCAGGTTGTAGATCCAAATGGGGGCACAGTGTATATAAGGAATCTGAGAGGTCATACAGGCAAGAGCTTGAAGTACACACATGGAGAAGCCTGGAGACTTCAAGAAAAAAGATAAAAATACAATCAATTAAAATTTTGAAAGCTGTTCTTCACATGAGACTGAGGGAAGCCAAACTCAGCCATGACTGAGAATGTCAAAAGCTGACAGAATGATATATGTGTACCCCTGGCTTTCACATCCCAGCAAGCTCAAAGAGGTTTATCCATGAATTCAAATTTCTGTCCCTCCCAAAGCCTATGGGCATTACTGTGACATGTAGGTCGCAAGGTCAGACCAGTGCTTGGGTTTTCCTAGAAGCATAAAATCATTTGTGTTGGAAGGAATCATAAAAGATCAAATTTTTGTTTATGTAAAGAGGAAGAGTTCAGACTTTTGTTTTCCTAATATATGTGTTCAGTTGTGTGGTCACATCTGACTGCCCAAATCTCTGTGATGATGGAGTTGATAGGGTTCTTTAAAGCCTGCATTTAGTCTTTCTCAGCTTTGTGGAAAAGAACACGCTTACTGTGCCTCTGAAGATACCAAGGAGGAAGGTCCCTCGTTAGCAGCCATGGGCATCAAGCCCATAGGGTTGCACTCAGCCCTACAGACCTGCTTTGGAAGACCGCCTTCCCTTCCACATCACCATCACAGAGCAATCTTCTAGAAAGTGCTCTTCAAAAAGGCAACTGTTTTTTTAAAGAGCTGGTATCAGTTCTTTTTAATTCTTGCTTTAATTAACACAGCAGGAGGCAGTAACATTTTAGGCTTCCTCAAAAGCAGATTATCTCCAGACCTCAAAGCTGTTCTGGGCTTGTTCCAGCCCTAGTCTCTCTGCTAATGCTACCTGTAATGTTCACTTTGTAAATCAGCACTCACTCGGTGGAAGCTGGACTCACACCTTTCATTTAATTTGTTTACATTTTATTGTATTTTACACCAGTGTCTGCTCATATGGCAGAGTTTGGCTTGCATAACCAACAGTGACTTCCTGCTGTTTTCTAGAATGGCATTTTCTGCCTCTTCTCCTTGTCCTTCCATTTGATATTATTTTGACAAAAACAGCTAAAGCAAGGATTTAATTCATGGTGAAGAAAAACAGAGGGAAGGAAGGTCATAACTGTGCATTGGGAAGCTGGGGCAATCATGAACTGCTGCTGCTTGAAGAGAAAGCAATCAGCAGTGAGTTGCCTAGCCCAAACCTAATATTTTACCCTGCACCCTCTCCAAGAGTTGTGCACTGGAACAAGTGTGTCTGAATCTGGCTCAATCTGGGATCTCTATAGGACATTTTCATAACAAAATTTTATGAAGCATGGAGGACCAAAAAGCATGAATAATGCAAATTGGCCCTTCCAGAAATCAAGAGCATGCTTGCCATGGGGGTTAAGGAGCTGTTTGCTTGACTCTTGTGCGGTAGCATCATACATTTCTACCCAGAACTGTTGCTGAGGAATGTTTCAAAGTCTCTTCTGCATTTTGGTATCTGACTTCTCCCCCATCAAAAATGACAAGCATCCAGCTCAAAAGTAATCTTTTTTTTTTTTTTTTGTTTCCTTCTTTTTTGTCTCTGAAAAGAAGATAAAGTATTGCTGCTGCAGTGTGGGCAAACAGAGAACATTGTTATGACGGCTTTCATGTAACTGAAGCTGCAAACATTATGCTGGCAAAGCGGCTCTCTTCTTTCATTGAATTTGCTCTCTACTGTGCTACAGTTTGGGAAAAGCTGTACCAAAACGTATGAAATGCTCAAAAGAAAGGAGCCATTTAGAACAGAAACAGAAATGGAAAATAATTGACCAGAGCTAGCAAAGCCCTGTATTAAATTACCAGTGATAGATCAAAGGACAACTGCACAGCTTTGAATAATGGCACTTTGCATCTTTCTCTCACAGTCAGGTCAAGATTTTCAAAGCTGATTTAAAAACTGAGGTTTTCAATCCCTATTAATGGCACCTTTGAAGAACTCCAGCTGCATTCACTCCACAGTTCATGTGAATAAAAACCTCCTCATCTTTATCCTAGAAACCCATGGCGGTCATCACTTAGCATCAGTATTTACAGCAAAAATTCAAAATAGTCATTATTGCTGAGTATTGCAGCAGAGGTGAAATTCTGTTTGTTCATTGCCATACTATGAAAAGTGGGGGGGGACTGCTACTGCTCTGAAAGTAATGCCTCCTATTTTACTCTGTTGGCCCACAACATAAGAGATGGGTGTTGGTGGTGTGGCAGTAGAGGATGAACCTTCTCGCCAGCGTTCCATTACATGTTGTTGCCACGTGACAGATGGCAGCAGAGGGGCAGTCTGACAGAATGGTGTCTGACATGGAAGTGGTTATGAAACAAAAGTGTGCCAGCAAATTCCTCTGAGTGGCAAAATTTGCACCCACTGATATTCATTGAAACCTGCTGAATGCTTATGGAGATAAAAGAGTGGATGTGAACACAGTGAGGTGGTGTGTGGTGCATTTCAGCAGTGGTGATAGCAAGGTAAAAGACAAGCCATGTTCTGAGCAGCTGTCACCTCTGCTGGGGCAGAATGTTACAAGTGGCATCCAGGCTCTTTTATGTCACTGGTAAAAATACACAGCTAATGGTGGTGACTCAGTTGAAAAAGGGTGTTTTCTAGCCGAGAATTTGCTCTATCAAATAGTATTATTGTGCTCTTTATGTCTGTTGTAGTTTCCATGGAAATAAATAGCAGGCATTACTTTCAGACTGACCAATGTACTATCATCTCACCTTACTCTGTTTCTCTGCCCTCTGCCACCCAGAGGGGGCACCCCTTTCAGATGCAGCAGCATAAAGACCCATACCAGTCAAAGGAGGTGTCCCTGGTACTTTCATGCATAGAAGAAAACCCAGAGCAGGACGGTCCCAGACTTCCACGTCCTATGATTCATTCACACCATGTGCATCATAGCTTCACATGGCTGTATGTTTTGCAGGTTTATAGAGTCGCTATCCTCCACCCCTTGTGAACTCAGGAAGTGTTAGGAAGTCCCTGTGCTATGGAAAGCACAGCACTTTTCTCCTTCCTAAGCCTATGGTATAGCAAGGGTTTAAAGAGAAGAAGGAGTGCTCAGCAGTCTCAAATATACTGATTAATCATCACTGAACATGTTCTACACTCAAAAAATTGATTAAAATGTACTAGGGTAAAAAAGCAGAAAACATGGATTTGATATAGTTCTTTAACTGATATTTATTAGTATATTACTTTTAACTCTTTATATTCTGTACATTGAAATGATCCTTCAGCTACTGTAATTTAACATGGATCCATTAGTTTCAGTGGAGCTATGACAGTTCATGCCAGAGGAAACTTGCTCCCAGGGCCATTAAATGCTGCTGTTGTTACAGGATTTGAATGTCAAAGCTCCCTCCTGGCACAACAGATACGGAGCCTCACTGATATGCCAGCAGCCCTCCTGAGACCCTGGCTGGTAGGTAGCCCTTGGTGCGAGGTAACTTCATTGTTGTACTCACAGGAGTGCCTACGAGCGAAAACTTTAACTGTGACTTCTTTTAGGATTCATATTCTAGGTGCCCTCCATTTCTAGAAAAATTGCTGCTATTATGTTCACAGAACAACTGAATGGCTGAGGCTGGGAAGGCTGACGCTGTTCAACAGCAGAAACAGGTTCTTTCTCCATTGCACACAGAGAAAGAGCTGGACTGAAATTTTAGTCACTGAGCTCCTTTCCTGAAATAGATAGACAGGTAGATTGATAGATATTTGGAAAAAAAAATTCTGGAAAGGAGAGCTTAAAATAATACTACAGTTTAGAACATATAAAATAGGAATTAAATAAGAATACAGACTTACAGAATAATTCACAGTAAAGATAATCTGCAATGAATTATGTATAATCAATGAATTATGTATTGCTGGCTTAGTATATATTTATACACAACATAAAAGATTTTCCTCTTTTTTGAATGTACATATTTGAATAAGGATGGTGTAAAAGTACATGCCCATATGAAGAATGACTCCAGTATCTCTTAACGGAGTAAGCTGAATTTTTTTTTGAGCCTTTACTTCATTAACTTCAAAAAAGTAGCTCACAGTTATGGGATGTGAATCAAGAGGAAAAAAAAGGTTTCAGAAGTCTCTAAGCCAAACTCTTTGTCATTTCTTTTACGTTCTTGTATTCTTTTTGTATGTATTCCTGCCAGCTATATGTACCTCTGCATGTCTTCAGCATAAAGCAAAGAGTAAAATTTTGCCAGCCCTGGGCATTTTCCTCAGCAGCTGAAATACGTGAAAGCTGAGAAAAGCTTTGACTGATGCGAGGGTAACATAAAAAACAAAAACAAAACAAAACTGAATAGTAGATAATTCACTCTGTGGTTAGTTTTGTTGTTGTTGTTTGTTGTTTTTTTTTTAAGTAAATATGGATATTTAACATGTTGCATAACATATTCTTACTTTGTAATTTACAAACTACTTGAGGAAGGGGGAAAAGGAGTTTGGCAGTAGTAAAACATTTCTAGACCAGTACTCAGCAGAGTAGACTGACACTGTAACATCTGAGCTCACAGTGTATTCAGGAGGAAAGATGAGCTGTGTCAAGTTCCATAGGTTTAGTCCAGATTGTTTTAGCTTTCAAAAGATGATAGATTCATCACAGACTAAACTGATCTGTCAAGGGAAATAAACTAAGGTAAATCCCTGAATAAAGGTAAAATAAATCTGTGATTATTGCTTGAAACTCTAAGCAAACAAAGGATTTCCCATCGGCTGTACTTTTTGCTATTTTTCTCATTTAAAGAAACCTGTGAAGTAGAAGCAGATAGATCGGATAGATAAACTGTTCCAAGGGAACTAAATACCAAGGGTTATTTATTGGATTTGGAGCACCACGGCTCACATGGCTGTATGCAGAGAGCTCTATTTGAAAAGAAACTCATTTCTGATCTGCTCTCTTGCTGATAAACTGTAATTGGGGGCTGATTGAATATGAGAAGATTTTCATTCTTTTCCATCCAGTCTGACCTGACAGCCTTGGTCATTTCCTGTCAAAAGCTGGAACGGGTTTTCTCAATCACAAGCAAAATGCATATATCTTGCTGAGAAAAAGCACTTGTGTAGTATCTTGAAACACTTCTCATTTACTAAGCAAAATGGAATGCAGCACACGAGGGAAGCGTCTGAAAGGTAGACCAGCATTTTAAACAGGGATTCAGCAGCAAATCATCCACTAATCAGAGCTGCTTATTTGATTATTTTTCTACCTTTTGTGCAAATGCTATCCAAAAGTCATCCGACACCATCAATGGTGGGATCCTTCACAGCTCACTCTCCCCGTCAGGGAGTACCAAGCAGCTCTGTATGAGCTTCTTGTATTATGCAAACAGAGCTCAAGCAAACAGGCAGTAAAAATACAAGTGTGACATTTGATTTACTCCTGGCCATTTCTCTCATGCCAATTCAGAGGATGACAAGGGAATTTCAATTCTTTTCTGTGACCTGCTAGGATTTAGGGAGGGATTTTTCCGAAGTTTGCAGCTTCTGCGGTGGCACTTGGAGGGTTACAGGCTGCTTGCCTGCCATGGCTGTCTGCCAGCTGCCACTGGGCAATAGCACATTGATAGGACAGGTAGCACCATGCAGTTTGATAGGGAAGTTCACACTGATTCTGACCTCCATCTGTTGCGGCCCTGCTTTGTTCACACATCCCACCCTTCCCAGATCCTTTATCCCAAGCTATGACTGCAAGTGCTGATCCTTCTTCACGTGTCTCATGGCTGTGCCTTCACTCCTATGCTGTCACATGAGGATAGTACTTGCAGCTTACAGAACAGAAGCATGACTGAACAGATTTTATAATGTCTAAAAACCTACTGCAAAGTACACAGAGTCCTCTTATGCAATCCTCTCCCACAATTTTATAAATCCTCTACTGACTGAACCAGCTCTTCTCTCAACATGAATAACAACATGTTGAAGACAGAAAGGACAAGTGGCATCAGGATCTCAGGATGGCAAAGCCAGCATGTGCTGGCACTGCCAAAAGAAATAATTATGGGGGCCTGTACCTATATGTTCAGAGTCTGCAGCTGAGTTAAAGCTTACTCGTTCTTCTTTTCAGTTCCAAGGAAG
>PPHD01025159.1:0-11866 GCA_002909625.1 Bambusicola thoracicus
ATCTGTGCAGAGGCAGTGAGCAAAGAATTCTCCTCAGGGGAGTATTTACAACCCCAAATCAAAGTAACTGACTTGCACTGTAAAACTCCCCAAGCTCCAGCTTCACCTTCAACCCTGCCTATGCTAAAGGTGGCAAATGATGCATTTCCCACTCTCCCACTTTCAGATAATCCACTTGCGATTTTTTTTTAATAAACAGCCAAAGAGAGGATATATGAGGAACACTGAACTCCCTGTGTACTGTGATACCACTTACTTCACAAAGCAGTCTTACCCCAGTTGTGATCATGAGCGCCAGCTCATAACCTCCTGATAACCTGCTCCAAAACAGCCTCCCAAGAGCCTGTTTGCTCAGGGTCTCGTACACAAATCCCCAGTTTATCCATAAAATCACAATGATGAGCTGGTGAAAAACAATTGAATTTTTGTGCCCATCCCCCCCCATCTTAATATTTCAGTTTGTCGCTTTGCACAGGCTTGCCTTCACACACAGGAGCTATAAATCCAGCATGTCACTTTTATGATTATTAGTGGTTAGGCCTGATGAATATTGATATGTGGCAAGCGTTCTTTCGACATTAAATACATTTGCCAATTTTCCTCCTGCAAACTCCACCCGTTAATGCTTCATCCAATATGAATCAATATTGGTTTAATAATTAACATGTTTAAACATTTTTTAATGTATATTTCATGACGAGAAGATCTATGTTTATTTTATGATGATAAAATATTTAGGGCCCAGGAAATTTTACTGTGCTGTCATCACAGCATTAGTTGGGTCCTTTTCATTGTGCCTGAGGGGCATCTCTCTGTCTCTCCTAGGCAAAGCCAAGGCAGAAAGGTTTCATCCCACTTGCACAGAAAAGCTGTTTATGTGGATCTGGAGCTATCTGAATCGTAGAATCATAGAATCATTAAGGTTAGTAAAAGGCCTCTAAGATAATCAAGTCCAACCATCCGCCTACCACCAGTATTGCCCACTAGACCATGTCCCTGAGTACCGCACGTACCCTTTCCTTAAACACCTCCAAGGATGGTGACTCCAACACTCTCTGGGCAGCCTGTGCCAGTGCCTAACTGCTCCTTATGAGAAGAAATTCTTCCTAATATCTAACCTGAACCTCCCTCTTGTCCTATTGTTGTTACCTGGGAGAAGTGGTCGATCCCCACCTCATCACAACCTCCTTTTAGGGAATTAGTACGTGGTGGGGCTGGAAAGGGACTGACATTGCCTTTGTTGCAGAGGGACAATGCCCACCATTGGCACAAGCTCAAAACAAGAACAAAGGGATCTTACAAGTGAGAGGGGGACTGACTTTTTATACAGTCTGTTAGTGATAGGACAAGGGGGATGGCTTTAAACTAAAAGAGAGAAGATTCAGGTTAGGTTTTAAGAAGAAATTTTTTACTCTAGAGTGAGGCACTGCCACAGGCTGCCCAGAGAATCTGTGGGTGCCCCATCTCTGGAAGCATTCAAGGCCAGGTTGGATGGGTCAGATCTGATGGTTGGCAACCAGCCCATGGCAGGGGGGTTGGAACTACATACTTATCTTTAAGGTCCCCTCCAACTATTCCTATGGAACTATTCCATGGTTCTATGATTCAATGAGATGAACCAGGATCTGATCTGCAGACTTGTAAGAGGTTTGGCTTCAAAAGTAATTCGGAATAGAAGTTCAGGTCTACGAAAACATGCACAAAGTGATCAAGGAAAGAAAGAGAGAGAGACTAACTCCTGCTCTGGGAAGACTTCAAAGAGCCCATGGTGCTTGCTGCAGAACGGAGGCTTATTCTTCCTCTTGAAGCCAGCAGGCTTGGATTTCTATTGCTGTTTCTATACTGGTGAAAGCAAGAGTTAAAACAAGTTTCCTGGAGTGGGAATGTTTTGTGGGAGTTGAAAACCTTCCTATGTAAGTGAAGGGGTTATTCCTTAGTGCCTATGTAACAAGCAAAGGTCTTGACAGCCAGAGAGGGAAGGAAAAGATGTGTAGGGTGGAAAAGGCTTCAGAAGCACAGGTTTGGTGCTCTGCTGCTTGGCCTTCACGGTGTGTGGCTCCTCAGATCCTACAAGGCCTCACCACCACGTCACCTTGCAGAGGTCAAAAGCACAGAACCGTGCAAACGGCATGCAGGTGATGCATTGGCCTTGTGCTGGATTTTATACAAGGGTGAATTTTGCTCTGGCTGCCCAGGGCCACCAGAGAATGAGGGATAATGAACAGACTGGCTCTGAATTCACTGAAATCCATGAAGGTTTCCTGTGAGACTGTGATTAACGTGATGAAGATGATTATGTTTATTTCCATGTATTTGTTGAGAATTACTCAACTGGTCACAGTCCAGCAGCTCCTGATGTTCCACTTCTGGGCAGCGGGACAAATACGTTGTAGTACATCTGATCTATCTCTAATCAGGTACCAACACTGACAACAGCCCTCGTGGCGATGGGTTGGAGGAGGACTGTGAGCCATTTTCAAGGCGGTGTTGATTGCAGGGAATCAACAATATTGATTGCAATATTTGCTACAGAATATTTTTATTGCAGAAATACATACATACATACATATATATAAAGCAACAACAACAAAAAAACCGTATGTATCTGTATGGGAACTGTTGAGTCACAGCACTGATTGAACACCTGGGGAAAGGACCCAGTCAACCCTGGGAGCACAGGTGAAGGCAATTCAGCTGTGTGACTCAAAGGGGTGGAGCCTGGCTGCACCTCTCTTAGACCCCCCATTTAAGGGCTGACTGCCCCTCTGGAAGGTTCTCTGGTTGGATATCCCTCTCTTGTGGAGTCTTTCCTGTGAGCTGAGATCTTCAGAGGCAGGTAAGCCCCTTTACTTTTCCTTTTAACTATCATTCTATCCATGCTGGTCCCTTTGCTCTTACATTCCTGTATCGCCCTTCCACTGCATTAATCTTTCTGATTGTAACAGCATCAGAATATCTCCTGAAAAGTGGTTTTTCTTATTTTCTTGTCAAGATGTGTTTGTTTGGTAGCACATCCAGAGATGGGGATGTGGTGTGGTTTCATGTTTTGCTTTTGGAACTTATGTAAACTTCTGGCACTCACAAGAAACACAGCTCTACAACCTGACTACATGTTTTGTGAAGCTATTAGAACCTTCACAGTAAAAAAAATCCATCAAGGGCACAGAAACCAAAGCAAGATAACACCTCTGGCTTAGGGAGCCCCTGAGCTGCTGCTTGCTGGAGCCTGAGAAAGAGTACAAGGGAAATACAGCTACCCTTACACAGTATAGTCCTAGCGATGGGGTTTTGGCCACTACTGAACAGAAGATACTGAGCTAGGTGACACAGACTTCTTCATTTTGTTCTCATGGAACGATCCAAGGTAACTCGGGGGTTGGACTAGTTGATCTCCAGTTGTCCCTTCCAACCCTTACAGTTCTGTGAGATGTGGAACTGGGCTGGGAGAGGTCAGTTTAGGTGTTGCTCTCTGAAAAATTCCTGTTCTTTCTGACCTGAGTGTGAAAACCCCATTGACAAGTAGGGAGGAGAGAGGGAATGCTTGCACATCCTGTTTGACATCAGAGAACTTCCTGAAAGATATGCACGGACTAAAATAGTGCAAAACAACCCCTGACAGGTTTCAAAGGTTTTATTTAACTTCATTGTGATTATTTTCTGCGGTTGTGGTTAGGAGTAGCAATTATATTAATCCTTCTCCTCCAGGTTGTTAATCCGAGCAAAGCAACCTGTTGCGTGGAAGATTGCATGTTGTTAAGGAGCACCCTGAGAACATTTATTCATGCTCGGGGAGCGCGTTCCTAATGCATGCACTTTTCATTTAGGCTGAAATTCACCCCTAGGAAGGGGGGCTGTGCTCAAAGCCCAGGTATCACTTAATTCCCACTTAAACCCTTCAAATCAGAGGATAAAATGAAAACCAATGGAAAAATCTCCTGATGTGGTTAGGAAGCCCCAGCACAGAGATCAGTGGGGCTTTGGGTGAGAAAGGAAAGATCGCTGAAATTAAAGTCTCTTCCACTGAATTTGATGGATCTGGGCCGGTATGAGAGATGGGAGACGGGGGGAAAAAAAAAGAATGCCTGCATAGTTATATGAGCTTGTATATTTATGCTCCAAACCTGAGTGCATAGTGTAAATCGGATAAGACAAGTAAATTGCACCCAACGAGCAGTGAAAGCAGGCAACAGCATTCATGCGGAATCTCAATTTACACCACAGCTGGGGTCCGGAGGAGCTTCACTGCAAAAGCAGGGGGCTGAATTGCAGTCTGCTTTTTTTTTTTCCCTCTTTTTTTTTTTTTTTCCCCTTCTTCCACCCCAAAGTGATTCGACATAGCAGGTTTGTTTCGGAGCAGCCATACAGCACTGCGAGGCTGCGAACCAGTCACCCGGTACCTGCACGATAGCGTCCCACATCAGAGGATGCGTTCCACATACTGCTAATAGCCTAAGAAAGATTTGCATGGGCACCGTGCTCTGACATGGATTGCTGTCATTTCCATGTTAATACGCTGCTGCTCACCAGCCAGCAACCTTTGTCCTTGTAAAATGCTCCCGTGGCTTTGTCACAGCAGAGTGGCTCGGGGTGAGCCGAGCAGACTTGCTGCCTAATGCTAATGGTGAGATTTTTCCATCAGAGAACTTCCACGACTCTTTTTTTTTCCTTTAAAACCATCTGGGCAAATATGAAACTTCATTTCTCTGGGCTTGTTTGCAATTCCTGATGCGTTGGCTGCACCCCAGCACCTCGCAGCATGGCGGACCACCCCATGAGATGCACACCCTGTGCATCGCTGCCCCTCATGCCAGCAGATGCAGTGGTGGTCTTTCAGGGTTGTGGGCAGATAACATGGGATGGCCCAGCTGCACACCGGGTCTGAGGGGTTGAGGCTCATCCTTTATTCCAGTCTAGACTCCCCTTACAGTAGGGAAAGAGAAACAAGCAGTTCTGCAGCACAATTCATATGACTTGCTTTAGACGTCTGCCTTAGAAGGAGATGAATTGGGCTCTAGAAGTGACAGCTTCTCTGCCTTGATCATAAAGGGAGGCTCTCCAAGCCGTGGGGATGCAGGCCTGTACTCTCCACATATCTGACTGCAAACAGATACATCCCAGCATTGACAGCTCGTACCCATGTAGCCCAGGGACCCTCTGCTCCCATGGCAGCTCCCACGGTTGTGCCCTCCAATGGAACAAGATCTCCTTTCCCTAAAATAACGTGAGGTCCCAGCTTGGAGGCGCAGCGCCTCATTTCTCTTGATCACGGTGGTTTGCTATGACAGATATTCCGATCTGTCCCTGTATAAATCTCTTCTGAAAAGCTGTCAGGCCATGTAAGAAAGAAAGATGGAGCTCCTTCTCACGATGTGCTGACAGGGTGCTGCCAGCCCCGGCACAACAGGGCACTGTGTGAGCACGTCTCACCCCTTGCTCATCTCTTCCTGTCCCAGCTGAAGCATGAGAGGCTTTTTTTTTGCTGCTTTGTTGTATTTTTCATTCCAGCAACAAAATACAATTAATATATATATATTTTTCCTGCCATGTTTTCTTACTGCATTTAAATCAGTGCTAGATTCCATTCTGTTCTTGCCAGGTGTTTGTTTACAAAGCTGCTGCAGTTCATAGATACATTTCCAGGGGAGATTTTATTCATATGGCAGCAGGCATCCTCCTTGGAATGCACTGATCCGGACACTGAGTGCTGACTCTCCTCCTGCATTTGGAAGCATTTTAACTCAGCTCTCTGCAGCCCGCTGCTCAGAAGGGTCTCAGCAAGCTCTGCTCCCTGTGGTTGCTGCAGATCTCATAGACTCATAGGGACCTTAAAGATTATCTAGTTCTGCCCCCTGCCAGAGCTGGTTGCTTCTCTCTGGATTGTGCTGCCCAGGGTCCATCCACGGCCTTGGGCACCTCCAGGGATGGATGGTGCACCCACAGCTCTGGCAATAGTGCTGGGGTCTCACCGCTCTGAGGAAAGAACTTCTTCCTAACTGCTAACCTAAATCTCCCTTCTTTTAGTTTAAAGCCATTCCCCCTTGTCCTATTGCTATCAGACCGTGCAAAAAGTCACTTCCCTTCTTGTTTATAAGCTGCCTTCAAGCACTGGAAGGAATCTCCACAGGAGCTGGCCCAGAGTCATGCACACTGACCCCTCACCAATCATTTCACATCTGACACCATACCCTGAAAGGAAGAAACAGGAGATGCCCAGGAAAAAAATTACTTTTAAATCTGCTTTGGTGCATTTTCCATATACAACTCTCCCTCCATGCTTCTCAGGTGTCACTCAGGCCACAAAGGCATAAGAGAAAAGGTGAAACTGTGGTGGAATCACAGGATGTGGATAGTGTTGGCCTCAAGGTAATCATAGAATCATTAAGGTTTGAAAAGACCTCTAAGATCACCAGGCTCAACCCCAACAAGCGTACACCCATTGAGCACATGCATGCAGCTCAGAGATCCACAAAAATGGGGGAGCTCTGTATACCCACCAGTGCACACATCCGCATACAAACGCAGTGTGAGCAACTGCAGTGTATTTATTACTGGGAAACAGCCATCTAAAGATCTACAGCAACCTCCTCTCCATGCACAGATGTGCACGCACAAACTCTTTTCCCCTGGATTTTTGTGCAGTCTCCAGGGGTGGTTGGATGTGCCTGGTCTGCCTCACAGATCTATCACATTCCAGGACTTTATCCAGACCCTTTCAATGAGGTTTCAAATGTTTCTGTGCATGTTTCAATCAGTTCAGGCATGTCAGACAAGTAAGTGCTGTGGAGGTACCTGCAAATTACACCATCTGGCTGCCTCGGTGAGCCAGACGAGAGCAGACTGCAGGGAGAGGGAGAACCCAGACCTTCAAAGAAAGCAGGGAGTGGAAAACTAATCATTTGCTGAGCAGGAACCACTGAAAAACACTCCAAATAATCTTACAGCGAAGGTTTTCCTGTTTCATTTTATTAACCAAATCTGGTAGGTGTGAAAGAATTTCTTTTGGAGGGAGCCCAGTCCACTGGAAGATCATTCCCAGTATAACCATCCTGCATTGGATGCCAGGAATGGTTCCCTGCAGCAGACTCTCCATGTTCCCAGGTCTCTGAGGGAAGAAGCAATCCATAATGAGATGCCGGTGGGTTCAGCCCAGCTGTTAGAAATAGACAGCTCTATGGGTAGATAACAGCTGACAGGGCCTTTTGTTTCTAAACCAGTTAGAAAAAGAATATAGGTAAATTTTCATGCATGAGTCTGCGTGGAGTAATGTCATTTCCAGCTGAAGAATGGGCTGGTCAGGCTTTCTGTCTTGCGTAGAGCGTTTCAAGTTCTCATTAAAGACAAAATCACCTTTGCAGGTGGCTTTAAATCAAAACTGTAGGTTTATTATGGGGGAAGGGATATTTTCAGGGGGAAATGAATTATTTTCAGACAAAGCAGGCCTTTTCTTTCAGAAAGTTTAAAAGGAGAGGAAAAAAAAAATGTTTTTCTATTAGAAAAAGACATAAAACCAGTTAAACAGGCTCACAGTGGGTTCCCAGGCTGGGATGGATGGATAGATGGATGGATGGATGCTGCAGGCTGGGGGTGAGTGCTTGGAGGCAGACTTGCTCGGTCAAGTTGAGTAGCAGGAACAGGGACCAACACAACACCCTGTGCCACCAGGAAACTGCCCACCCCTACCCAGAGCCAAAGCAAAGATGCTCAGCTCTTGTGATGTCCATCCGGCAGTTTCCCCTCACACAGTGCTCCTAGCAGGCAAAGCAAGGAGGAGGAATAGAAGCATTCATTTGTTGAGAAGGGAATGTTTTTATTGACTCAACCTTCATTAAACAGCTCTCATTATTGCCGCAGTGTGAGCTGTTGGTGCTGCTCTGTCTCTAAAGCCTAACACCATCTGGGAAAGGCAAAGGGAGCCCGAGCCGCCCCTTGCTCCATCCCAAGCCGTATTGCTGGGCTGGGAGGTGCTGGGAGCCCCGTGGCAGGGCCATAAATCTCACTCTGTCAGAAAGGAAGATTTATGCTCACAGCTTGGAAATGACGCCCGTAGCGTGTGCACATACACACACTCACATTCCCTCACAGCAAAAAAAAACCACCTAATAATAATAAATACAGCAGCTTTGCCAGAAGTGAGGCTGGAGACAAGGTGCAGTCCCAGGAACAGCTAAATTGCTTTCATGACTTTCCAGCAGCGTTTGGAAGACAAATTGGGGGCTCGTGTTTTAAATGTATCCCCAATTTGCATTTTGATTGGCTAACAGGCCATGCAAATTCCATGGTAAGGTATTGATCTGTCAAAGGCATCTGACAGTTTTCAACAATTGCTGAAATGGCTTTAAAACAGACCGGGGAGAGCTGGGGAGAAAGGGAAAAAAAAAAGATATATCAAAAAAACTCCGCCTGATGAGTGAGTTCTTTCATCTGCTAAAAGCTCTCCAAGCTCACAAGCCTGAGGCTGACTTTAAATAGAGTCAATGGAGAAATATCTTCCAGACAGGGGAATGACGAAACCCTCCCGCAGTCCTTCTGCCCTTTGGTTGCACAGTCGCTGTATTTACCTCTCCTCTCTCCGTCCCTATGGAAAAATGATCTATCCAGGCTGCTGCTGGGTGTCCTCGTTGTTTGTGGAGGGCAGTCATACAGCATCCCACGAGGTTGGGTTTCGCTGATGGTCTTCTACTCACATGGGATCTCCTCCAGATGGGGCTTTAAGGCACTTTTGCTATGAAAGAAAGGGACTGTTCTGTTTCTGGGATCCTTAAGTGAGTCACAAGGAACACGGTCACTGGGCTGCCAATCAGACAATGCTTTTTTGGATTCAACCAGGAGACAAAATATTTCCTGAGGACATGCCATAGGGAGGCATTGCCTACCCTTACATACAGCTTGGCAGGGTGAAATGAAGCTGTTCGCAGGCATCGCAATGGGCTGCTGCATAAGCACCTTATCCAGAGCAAAAGAGGTTTTGAGAGGCAGTGGAAAGATCACATTCACCTCTCACCAGTTTGTCACAATGCTTTGGGGACGTGTAAGGCAACAGAGACGGCCTCTCATTTTCCAGGGTAGCACAGCTGTGCTGGGTTATCTGTCTCCAAACACTTCTGTAAGTTTGAAAAATGGTCGTATCCCAAAGCAAGCTGCAAGGCTGAAATTTCGAGTCCTCTGCAAAGTCAGAATAAGTAAAATACATATAGAAATCCAATCCCTTTCGATCAAGCAAAACTTGCTCTTTAAACCTTTCTCTTTCTTTTTTGTCACATATTGACAAAGCAAACAACAACAACAAAAAACCCTTTGAATCCCATAATTTGCTGAGCTACAGAATGAGAAAAGACACTGCAAACTGGAGAACTGTCATTTTCCATCTCACACCAGTGATAGCTTCTGGACAGTGTCCAAACCTCCCTTCCCCCGAAAACTCTGAGTGAAGAAGATACTGAAACTGGCTGCATCTCCTTCTATGAAAAAAGAGTTCTCAACGAATTTTCAGTTTTGGTTGAGAGAGCCCTGAGAGAAGTCGTATCAAATAGATCCTGAGAAGCTGTTAGAAAAATGATGGATACCGAAAACTGCAGTTTCAGGCTACAAAGAGTCCAAGCAGCTTCTGATTCCAGAGGTTTAAAGATCTCACCCATTCCTTTTCTGTGCACAACCAAGTCAGCTGATTGTTGGGTGCCTTTTTATAGATCAGCTTGCTGACCTCTGCAGAGCCCTTAGGCCATCCCCATGCACAGTGACATAATAATGATGGATAAGAATCATTTACAGTTCAGGGGGAGAGGCAGAGCAAAAACAACGTTTCCCAGGCCTGCCCCAAACCGTGGAGCCCAGCTCTGCTCTGACCTGCTTCTTTTCCCAGAGCAGTGCTCAGCATCTCAGCACATTCCTCTCCCTGCCCTACAGCTTAGCTCCGATACCCCGCAGCTCACATCCTTTTGACCTCACAAGCGTTGTGCAATCTGCCTAAGAGCCTGTTCCACCTCCTGCTGCAACTCTGAGCTCTCCTTCTACACACACACTGCTGAACGCTGCTGTGTGTCAAAAGGTGGTCCGTGTGTCAGGCGGTGGGGTGAGGAGAACAGGTTGGCACTGATCAGGCATGGGCTGGCAGAGATCAGGGGTACCTTTGGGTTAGCCAGGTGGAGAAAAAATAAGGTGATGCACGTGGAACACGTGAGCGTGAATTACAGGGCTGTGAGGACAACACGTTGTTTGCAACAAGGTGCAATATCCAAATATTTAGGATGCGGGACATCCCTCTGGGGATGGTGAACATTCCCTCCATTCTTATTCCAGGTGAGATGATCCCACCAGGTGACAGCTGAGCCTGGTTTGTAAGTGCAGAGGAGAAAGATCTGCAGTCGAGGGGCTCTATCTCCAAGACAACATCCCTGAAGCCTCTGATCCAGCTCTGCACAATGATGTATGGCTTTCACAGTTTGCATTAGCCTTGCATTAGTAATGACTGATGAATCTCTGCAACACTTGTCTTTGCATGCTCTGGATGGCCTCAGCAAAGAGCCTCAGTGCTCCACTTCTCTACACAGCTCTGGCCTCACTGGATCTCTGTTGTTAGCTCTTTCCCTGCTCTGCTCAACATTCAGTCTCCAGTCTTATCTCAGCAGCTCCCTCCCTTCGTGTTCTCTACCTATTTAATCCAAGGACATTAGTGGTTTCATCATCCACTTCATCCTTAGCTAAGGCCTGTGGCATTGTATCCTTGAGAGAGGAAAAGCAAGCAAGGTATTTTACACTATTTTCCCTCTTTCCCCAGGCCATCTCCCAGCCAGATTTCCCTTTGGCCTTAGCTAATCAGAAGATCCAGCTCAGAGAGTGGGGACAGCTGCCTCAAGGCACAGTTCAGGCCTCTTTCTCCTCAGCACCTTTTTTGTGACTGATCACACTCAGCCTTTAGCAGCAGGTTCTTAGTTTTTAATTTCCCATCTCCATCAGGTGAATGGTGCATGTGTATCACTGCTCTTGCAACTCATAGAAGTTTTCCACTGAGCAATGATCTTTTTTCCCCTTTTTCTTTTCCTGAATGTGTTGCCCCCAGCACAGACTTGACACCTTGGTGGGTAGAAGATACGGAGGAGGATTCATAAGACAATGTGATTCCCACGCGTAACTCTGCCATTGGAACCGGACTGCTCTTTTCCTCACCCATTCTCCCCTCGTCCCTTGTGGTGGTCATTGGTAGCAATTTGTGTCATGTCATCCTGGACTCTAAGAATCTGCAGATCCATTCATTACAGCCCCCAGGAACAAATCCCATCAAATCGCCAGTTTATAAACTGCGTTTCAGATATGTTACACGGGCACTGATTGCAAAGCTGAAGACATTTCCATTTCGCCCGAGGCCAAGATTTTTAATTTAAAATTTAAAAAAAAAAAAAAAGAGGACCCTGTCAGGGTCTGTGCAAAGGCTCTTTAGATATTCCAACCAGCACAGTTTACTTAAAAATTCAATAAGGCAATTTTCATGGCAGCAAGGAAGAAGAAGCAGTGCCGATGTCTGAGCACCCGGTGAGGAGGAAGAAGCAGCCAGTCTCCCAGATCCCTTCAGCCTCACTTCAGCTCTCACCTGCCTACCGCCCGAAAAGTGACGTACCCCGTCTGTTTGGCTGGAATAAGGATATGGGAGCTGGAAATAGAAAAGGTCTTCTCAGAATAATCTGCTGCCCCAGTAGTGCCACTATTTAACACAGGCCAAGTGTAAATGGTCGAGTCTATCTCTGGACTTTGTGAGCCTGATAGCAGTAGTTAAAGGAAAGGAGTGGAGTGGATGGCTATGCATGACCTTAGGAAACGCTTCTTTACAGAAAGGGTGGTTAAGCACTGGAATAGGCTCCCCAGGGAGGTGGTT
>PPHD01025160.1:0-11865 GCA_002909625.1 Bambusicola thoracicus
CAAGGAAAATTCCCCCTCTGAAGGGGAAAAAAAAATACTAACTTGATTGCTTATATAAACTGATCAACCTCTGGTATGTATTGTAGTATGGCTATCTGTATTTGTACAAATATAAACAGAATTATACAGTTGGTCTTACAGTTTAGACTAGATCTCATCCAAATATCATATTTCAGGGCTGTTTTCTTTGCAAGGTGATTGGCCAGGTGACAGTTCAGTTTGCTTTCATTTAGCAAGCAATCTAAACAAATGTGGGTGTTATCTTCTGAGAGCAGTTTTAAGTACGTGCTTATATGTTTCAGCTAGACAAGGAATAGTAGTCATTGATCCAAACAACTTTGGATAAATTTAATTGGAATGCTTTTGGACTTCATGGAGAAAGTCTATGTAATAGTTTAAGTGTTTCTCTGTTTCGGGTCTAATTTGAAATTAAAATTGAGAATGTAAAATCTTGTTTCCAATCTTTTTTAAAATATGTGCTTACCTGAACCAAGACTTCGGTTCTTTGTCTTTTCAGTCTTCATTGCTGTTCTGGTCTTTCCTCAGTGGGGCCATTAAACACAGCAACAGTGTTGTGATGTCTTTCTGGACCTGACTTGTGTGTCTTTGCAAGGCTTCCAGCAGAAGAGATTTTCAGGCTTTTTAAGATGTCTTTTTGGGAACAGGTGGATGTCACCTCCTTTATTTACCTCAGGCATAACAGTTGTGAGACTGAAGGTGTTTTGTTTTTAAATTCCTTAATGGATACATTCAGCTTGAATGTTACAGATTTTTCAGTTAGTGATACTGCTTAATGCTTTTCTTGCCACTTTAAAGCATTTCTTTACAGTGAGTGCATGTAATGTTTTAAAATAAAAAGTAAGAGGTGAAGAAATTGTCATCTAACCAAAATGTCATGAAGTACATTTTTCTCCCTAATTAGGGATCTAGATATTCCTGTTATATTATGCTCAAGTTGTAGTCCCGAAGCAGAGCTTTCGTAATGTTGTATTTTTCACTTGTTTTTAAAGAGAATTGCTTTGCTTGTTGCTGCACTATTATCAGTGAAAATCAGATGAGTGTCTGAGTTTAAGCAAAAACAGAAACAAAAGACCTTGCATCCTGACGTCTTTGAATCAGTGTGTACTTGAACAGTGTTGTTCAGCACTTATTCAATGAATTGTCATTTTGTGAATAATTTGTCATGAAGGCTTACACCATTTTCCTTGCTTGTGAAGCTGCTGTCCTCTTTTCCCCTGTGATTGTCAGAATCAGTATTGTTTTAGAGAATAAAAAGGCTGCACCTGTACATGTGTAGCTATGCTTCATTTCTCTTACGTTCCATTGTCCTGCATATTTGACTTAAGCAGGTAGATGTTAGGTTGGACTTAATATACACCAACTACAGAGATGTGCTGTTCTAGAGCTGTTGCCTGATGATTGAATTGAGAACCTCTATAATGATGTGAGACCTAACCAGCCAGCCTGAGGGCTCGTGGTAGAGGAAGCACTGTGGAGAGATACCCCACATCTCCCCCATGCATGACACTGCTATGCAGCATGGTGAAACAGCCCTGGGAGAGGCAGCCTCTCAGCTTGTTTGCCTCTTCATTTCCTGATATAAACATGAGTAGACGTTGCATGCTGGGAAACTCCTCGTACACACTGAGATATCAGACTTCCAAATGCTTTCATGGTTTCTGACATTAAAAGGGACATTGGGAATGTGTAGTTGAAAGTATTGTTTGTAGGGCGAGGCTCTTTTGCTCCACAGTTACTCCTATTTTGCCTCTGTGGAAGTTTGAAATAGGCTGTTTTTGTTCCTGTCCTTCTATAGCAGGGCTTTACAAACAGTGATGTATGTGTGCTCAGCATAAAACATGCCACCTTAACTTAGTAGAATGGTCTGTTTTTCTATATTGTAACTTCAAAAAACACTCCCTATGAAAAGTATTTATAGTCTCACAAAGCGTGAGAGACGTAAAATCAAAATCAGAATCTGTCATCAAGTATCTCTTAGCATGTGAATGTGGACTTCTATGGCTTGGATGTAAGGTATGATCTCTGTGTAATTATTTTCAACTTCAGTTGGCAGAGAATTAGTTTGCACTACCTAGCAAATTTTGAAGCATTTCTGTAATTTCTGTAGTATGACTCTGTTGCCTACCTAATTTTTTGCTTTAGTGTCTTCTTGCCAGTGCACTGGAACTCTTACTCAAACTCAAACCTCTTTTGCTGAGGGATGCCTCAAAGCAAGCTAATTCCTCACTCAAGGGAGCAAGGGAAGGAATTCAATCTCTTAGCTTTCTCCCTCCCACTGAGTAACTTCCCAGCCACTCTGGGCTTCACTCCCAGTCTCCCTTCAGTTCCATCCTTGAGGGACATGTTTGTTCTCAAGGCTCTTAACTTCAGTTAGCTAACATATGTTAAAGTAACTGTGAAGATAAGGCAGCTCAATTTTGATCCATGTTAGCATCTCATGTTCAGTCCTGGACTTCAATGCACAAATTATTTTTAACTTCTTAATCTGAGTAAAAACTGACTTTGCACGTTTTTACTTCGACTTCATGTTCAGTTTATCTCAGGTTGTAATACATTTTCTTTTAAATTCAGGTATTTGTGCTCCTCAAGGAGCTGTAACAAATTCTTTTTTGATAGTATAGGAGCGTTTGCAGTTCTGAGTATTTAACCAGAAGGCTCTTCCTCTTTGCATCTTTAGTTCACTTCTGCTTCTATCCTAGAATGCTGTTCTGGGTTTGAATGATTGCTGCGCTTCTCCATTAAAAGGAGAGGGGAGGCTGACTGGATCACTACCAGCTTACAGTATGCCTTTTAGGCCAGGATAATCATCAACGTGCTAGTTGTTGTCTACAGCAAACCATTCTAGTAGTCAGGCACGTCTGTGAAGTGGAGACCACCACTTTATTTTCATAACTTCGGGCAAAGTGTTAGTTTTTGGGGGTTGTTTTTCTGTTTGCATGAGATAATGGATCTCTGCATGAGTGAGTCTTTGCAAACAAGCAGATTGACACGTAGGCTGTGTGTTTTCTTTAGAATAAAAGTTAAGGAAGGCAGTAATGGTGGCGTTTAAATTGTGGGTTTTTTAAATTCTTTTATTTTGTGAGAAAGATGAGATTTAATTTGCCATCCAGTCCCTCAGCACTTACTCCATTTCTGTCTAGGTAACACTTGATTTAACCTGGAATTTTGCCTTAGTGTAACAGAATATGGCTTGAGATACAAGAAGTACCAGACGGTAAATCTGCAAAGCGATCTTGTAGTAAATGTTGAGTGCCACAAGCTTTTGTTAAATTAATTTGTGGGTTTCTACCCAAATAAAATGGGTAAACTTTTTTCTTCTGCCTTGTTTTTCCCACACAAGCAGTAGTTTTTTGGCTGGACTTTGAAGTTGCTTAGCGATTTGGATGTTTTGGTATAGGCAGCAGCTTGCTCACAGCTGGCTTCTTGTTAAAACCCATTGCACGCAGTTACAAAACAGATCACCAATAACAAGTTGTGCACCCCTTGCTTCTTGCACACAAGTGGCTCTTCTTTATAAATAGAACTGTACTGATAGACAGAACTTGGCCTGTCCTGTTGTCCTCTTATGCCAGTTATTTTGATTTAAAAATAGAACTGTCCTAGTAGATATGTATCAACGAGGTTGTGAAAGTTCACTTCTGGACACTACTGTAATTAAGCAGTAAGTTGCAGGGAGCAGTGTGTGTGTTCTCATCAGGAACCTAAAGAGTTTTAAAGTAGGATATTTAACGTCAGTTCTCAAGTAGCAGTGTTTTCCAAGTGGTAATGGTATTCCTTTGCTTTAGCTCATCAGGGCATACCCAAATACACAGACAAACTTCCACAGAGAAATAGCTTTTTATAAGTGTTATTTAAAACCAACCAAACTAACAAAGTTCAGTGGGCTCAGACTATATAGACAGCAGGCAGTAATTGTTACTCCTAATTGATCAAACTGTGCTCTTGACTGTAGCAGTACTGCTGTGTGTTAAAATATATTTTCTTTCTGAATGGTTGTTTTTCTTTAGCATATTTTAATGTAGTTTTAATATTAATTGGAGCTCACATCAGAATCTTGAAGCCTTCTTTGGTTTCTGTTGTTTTTCAAAAATCTGTTGGGTTTTTTGTGGTTGGTTGTTGTTTCTCAGGTGTTGTGCCTCAGCTGGAATTTAATATGCACAACGAGTCAGATATTGAAAATCTTTATTTTTTTTCAAGCAGATCTATTTGACTTTTTCTAGCTCCACTTAAATTACCTTAGGTATTCAGAGGTATGGATTTACACAGAATACACAGAAGGCTCAGGGATAGAAGGAGGCTTATTTGAATAACTACTTCAGTATAATTTTAGAGGTGGACCGATTTCAAGTGTCACCAGGTTTAATACCAGAAATTTTGTGGGCTCCCCAGAGGAAGAAGGTTGAAAAGCATGATCTGAACATGTGTTTTTGTTATGTTTTTTTTTCCTAAATGCCTTTCGTAAGAAATGGCTTGCAGACTTCTGCAAAGTACTTCTGTTTAATACTTGGCTTCTCCTGATGTCATAGTGGCTTTACTTAGAGTAAAAACTTGGCAGATTTGGAAGTAAGGAGGAAATGAAACAAAATTCACGAGAGGATCTGAATGTAGACATGTGAACGTTTACTTGAAACGGGAGTAGATACATTACATTTCTTTCCAGCAGAGTTGCTATGGTTAGCTGTACAATATGGGGATGAGAAGTGTGAGATCTTTCCCTACCTTTCAGAGTGAGTGTCTTGTAACTGTAAAATTCCTGTATTTCTTCATCTGGATTTTTCCTTCTTGTTCTATATATACACGCTGGAGAGATTTTTTTGGTGGAAATTAAAGAAAATGGAGGAAAAGAAGAAATATAATAGATTCTGAAATAGGAGGCCAATGAGGTTATTGCTGATTCAGAAGTAATTAAGCACCCTGGAAGATAGGAACAGGATATAAGAATCCTAAAACCTAATAAACAGTCTCATTTCATGGACTTAAATAAAAGGTGCACATCTGAATAACCACAGTTCAGTGAGGACATGGGGCATTCCTTGATCTGCGTACATTGAACTCGGTGGAAGGTTTGAATGTGTCAGCTTCTTGAGAGCTACCAGGTTGCTGGGGGAAGAGACCTTTTTGTTTCCATTTATGCAGAAGCATGGTGTTACTTGATGATCTTTTAAGTGGTGATTCTGTAGGTATACAATTGAGCATGCCACAAATTACAGATGCTTTAATTTAACTAGTCAATTTATTTATCAAAGCTTTAACGTATTTTTGTAAGACATGATTAAACTGCATGAGTCCTATTTATTTGGACTTACTTCAGAGAACATGAAGTGTTGCTCAGTGCTATGCACACAAGACAAAAACAGTTTTGAAAAATGGAGGTTTGTTTTCAATGCCCTTTTGCATAGAATGGTATTTCGAGCATTTAAGCGTTGTTTTAACCACTGTTAACCAGCAGAGAGCACTTCAGTTTATAACATAGCATCTATTCTTAAAAAAAAAAAAGTGATATTGGGAGAGGCTGGAGTTTTCTTTCTGTGAGACAGCCATTAAAAAATCACGTCTGGGAAAACTAAATTCCTAGCTTTGTTTATTATCAATGGTGTTTGCATTTTGTACAACACACTGTTTAGAAAGTATAAGTGTTGTTGTATGCTAATGACATCAAGGAAATTTTAAGGGGAATTTTATCGGTAGTCTCTGGATATTGTTTATTTAAGCTTTGCACCAGATGAGGTACAGTTCCTCAAAAATATCCACCTTGTCAGGTTGGTAGGGAGAATTGTCCTGGTTTAGAGCCTCAGGTTTAGCTGACACTGGTTCATTTCCAGTGCATGCAAACAGTGAGCACTAGGACTTGTGGCTAACACATGGAAAAGAGCCTCCATGTGATGGTGCTGTTGTGGTTGTTCGCTGAAGTTACTGGTGGAGAATGAGACAAGGAATTGAAGCAAATGACACTGCATATCGGTGCATTAAATATTTCTTTTCTTTTTGTCTCTATGGTACGTACACTGGTTGTCATACTTCAGAAATGAGAGTGAAGGGTGGGAAGGCGCAAGCAGAGCGGAGAAGGAGAATTCTAATATTGACCTCTAAGCCCCCTAAACCAACCATGATTCACTTGGCACCTCTGATGTGAACAGAGTCCTCAGAAATGGGAAAATCAGTGTACTGCTCACTCAGCTCAGTATTATAGTAGCAGTGGATGAGGCTGCTGTGTGATATCTGATAACCTCTTCCATATTCCCCCTGTCTCCTGCTCCCCTCCCATCTATCTTGATAGAGGGGAGAGATGCTAAGAGAGAGAGAGAGAGAGAGAGAGACAATATTGGAATCGTGGATGCCTGAAGAGAGGTATGTGGTAATGACATCAATGTGATGTCTCGTGAATGGCTGTTGTCATGGCTGTTGGTAACACATGAGTTGTGTTTAACGTGGCTTAATGGGCACAGGCTGGAGAGAATTATTACTATTGAAGTCCTTGACCTCTTGATTTTTCCATTCTGTGGAGTAGGTCAGTGGCATGTGGAAACATGATCTGAAACCTGCCAGTCATGCACACACATGAGGCACGTAACGCTTCTGTGAAAGAGCTGCATTAGTAGAGAGACTACAAATCCTGCCATAGGAACAGGCATACAAGGGAGGAGCAAGCTCTCACAGGCAGAGGTAGTTGTAAATACGTGTTTTGCTGAAATGCTGCTGCTGCTTTTATGAGATGAATAATTAATATTACAAACGCTGAGTTCTGAGTGGCAATTTGCAGCTTCTTTGGATGGAGATATGGAGCTGCTGGAAACATAAACATCTCATCTAGCAATTTCTTCAGCAATGTGTTGTGCCTTTTATTGTTTGAATCTGCCTGGGAGTGGCTTTAAGATCCAGTAACCTGATCTTTTATCACTCTCGGAGGCTTCCTTTTCTGGTATGCCCCGATGCATTCAACACATGTCGGTATTGTGCACGACCGGCAATCAGAGCGATTCAAGCTCACTTTCTCCGTCTGCAAGAAACGGCAAATCATCTGCTGGTGAGTGCTTCTGACTTGTCAGCCGTCTGCAGCTCATTTCTGCCTGGCTCATCAACCCCATTTAAGAGATTGGAAGCGCTGTGGATGACCAAGCTAGGAAGTGTTGCCATGATCCTATCTCAGGAGCGAAGACTAGCTAAGAATGAGAATGCTTTCTCTTTTCTTTAGAGGAATTGCAGACTCTTTGATGTGAGAACATCCAGTGTCTCTCTGAGGAAAACAGCAAGGCTGTGAGCGATTCAAGTCAGTGCAGGAGGAGCAGAGACTGGCTTTAAACGGCAGTTATTCCGTTACTTGCCTGAGAAACGTCAGCAGATGGACTTTGATTTCAGGGCTGTGAATATTTGCAGTGGCTTTGCATGTTGGAATACAAGCAGTGATCTCTTTTACTCCCTTTCCCCTGTATATTTACCTGCTGAAAAATGAGTGAGGAAGCAAAGGAGAAAAATGCTAAGCCAGCTCACAGGAAAAAGAAAGGAAAAAAGGTAACTCCCTGTTTTGACACTCTGCTGTATTGATTTGTTGCCTTCTTTTCCCATTTTGTCTTCCCAGTCATTTTTTTTTCTGAGCAATTTGCTTCTGGATGTGGAGTGGCTTTGGTTAATATACTTAGAATGAGGACGACTGTAGAATTGAGATGGTTTTGTTTATGCTAGATGCTGATGGGTGTGTTCTCTGCTAGAATCAGTAATACCAGCGGAACTCAGTTATTTTTTATTATATAAACATTCAGATGTTTAAATATATGGTAATCATAGAATTTCAGTGTGGCTGTAGTTCTCTTTGTGCATTTCAAAGGCAGGACTAGCAAGTAAACAGTATCTAAATGAAGCCTTTTCCAAACAAGAGACTGATAATCAACATGTGCTCTTGTAAATGAATATTATGGACATTGTTGAAGAAAGCAAGTTTTCCAAGTACTTTTTATTTTTAAAAGTGGCACTTTAATCAACCTTATATATCATGGGGGAAATGCTGTGGTTAAATCAAACTCTGGAATAGAATTCCATTTTCAGTGGAGCTAATTTATGTTATGCTTAAAGTCTTTTGCCTGGAACTGTACTTAGATGGATTTGATGTATTATTGCTTTCTGTGTTGCTGTTCTTGCTTTCCTGATATCCACTGAATTTTCCTCCTTCCGTTTAGAAATGGTTGATTTTTGTGCCAGATTGCTAAACCTAGGAAGTTGACTTCTTCAGGTTTTTTACTTATTATAAATGTTAACTCGCTGTATTAATTTATAATGTGAATTACCTAAAACTGCTGTCAGAAAATGCATCTGAAATGTTGATTATTGCTGTGGAGAATCTGTTCAGACTCCCATTCTTTATTTTCTGAATGTGCCTCCTTATCATATGAAAGTGTATGACAGCCTCATAGTTAATCCATTTCCTTGGTGAAGGATTTAATAAAGATTGTAAAAAATGCAAATTAAGTCAGATTGTCCGCTTTACCTTGCCAGAAATGGAAAGAGCAGCTTTGAAAAGGAAGCAGGGAGAAATATAATTTTAAAACACTTTCAGTGGTAGATTAGGATACCTTTCTGACATACCAAAAGCATCCGTCAGGCATGATACATTGCCTCAGGGATAGAAGATATGTCTACAGATAGATTCTGGGGTGGCGTTAAGCTTTGAACATGCAAATATTTTTTACTCTACTTCATGAACTATCTTTATGGCATTTAGCAATCTAATTTGATAGTACATAGCAAATTCTATTACTTCAGCTTGTGTATAGATTTGTCTTCCAGACAATAGCCTACAGAATAGTCTGGGCAATGTAGGATGGTGCCAAGTTTGGAGTCTCACTTGTTGTTCCAGCAGTGGTTGGTGCTGGTTGTAGCTTCACCGCATGAAAGGTGATGTTCCACCTGTGGGCAGGAGCTACAGATGTCGTGTCCAAATCCACCCTCTACTGACTGGTACAGTGTCATTGTTCTTAAGGGAGGGGAAAAAATGTCAGACTTGTTTACGTTCATGAGTTATGGCTGCGAACATTGAAGGCCAATGGCAAAATGATGCTTTGTGAGGTAATGGCAAAGCCTGCTGTGTTGCCTCGAACCTTTGCTGCATGAGCTGTAGCGAACATTAGTGCGTGACTGCAAACTATTACATTTCAGTGGGGAAGAGGCTGGAGGTGTTCTACTGTTCTGTTTGGTTTTTCTTAATGCTAATGGAATTGAGATTGTTGCTGGGTTATGCTGTATCAGGGTTAGGTGTGTCCCTCATGACCAGTGCACATCAAGCTTGCTTACGTGTCACTGTTAAACACAAGCTTGTGCCAGAACATTCCCAATGGAAACTATATACATTTTTTCTCTTATTCTCTATCTAAAAAAAGAAAAAGGCAGCAGCCATTTCTTCTGGTCCTAGCAGAAATTTTCCCTGCTTCTCACAATGCGCTGGAAAAATGGTTCAAATTTATTGTTTTGATTCCAAGGATGAATCTCTAGATGGCCATTTAGGAAGTCTTAGTTAATTCAGGAACATTTTCCAGGCAGAATTTGATAAACAAATGTTAGTTGGCCGTATACTCCTGACCCTGATGAAAGCTTAACTAAGTGTATGATTCCAGTGAGTTATGCCACCTGCCCCTCCTATAAGTATGTGTCCTGAAGAGGGTATTTCCATAGCCTTCTTGCTGCTCTGTTCAGATAGTTGCTTTCTTGGTAGCTCTTTCCTCTTACTTGGCATTTCCCTTATCTCCTGTCTTATCATTAGGGCTGAGTGGTGGCAAGTCTTACTTCTGTTCTTCAGCTGCTGAGTTGCTTGTTCATATCTGATTCTCCCTTCATCAACTCCTGGTTTTCTTGTTCTTTTGCAATTTCTGAGCAGGGCAGCAAGGAAATAAATATACAGAAAATAGCAATGGAAAGATCACACAGTCTGCTAAAGGAGAACTACACTCGGTGTGCTCTGAATTGCAGAGTTTGATCGCTTAGTGGAGAGTACCACAAAAATAACCCTTAATATGGGGAGTGGTGTCTCACTTTTGAACATGGAGTCATGCAATGACTGTACTGTACATCTACAACAGACGGGCAAAAGCAGATTGTTTTGGAAGTATGTTAAAAATCTCAGTCTAAACTAAGAGGATGGATATAAGCATATAGGGTGGTGATGCTGGGATTTATTTTGAAGAGTGGGCAATTTAGAAGAAAGCAGAACTTAGTGCATTTAGCAGCATAATATTAAGTGGGAATACACCTTTCGAAGGATGGTGAAGGTACCACATCAATACATATTGCTGAAGTTGCACAGAACAGGATTAACCCTGATGGAATAGGAAGCCTAATTAGCTTTTCTCCATTCCATTCCTCAGTGTTCCTTTTGAGCAGCGGCCTGTGCCTCTTATACTTGAGCATCAGTTGTCTTGCAATTTCCAACCATGCTCTTACAGCCAGTGTTTTGAAGATGTCAGCTTGAATCCCTAGGCGTTATGGAGTGGCTTTATTTTGTATGTTTGTGTCATCACTTCTCACTAAATTTTGGTATGTCAGTGGTGGAAGAATGCTGAACTCAGTTGTCGCTAGAGATTTAAGATACGTTTTGATTTTTAACAAAAGAGAAGTGTTGTACTTTTCCCTTCTGCTTTGAACTACCAGTATGAAATTAGCCATGAAAATGTTTGTGGTCCTCTGAAACTTCAAGAGATAATGAAAAGTGCAGGAATAAGAAATAATTTTGACCACCTCAAAACTTCTGTCGTGTAAGATACTCTTTCATTTCATTTTAGTCATCTGTTGACCACCATTCAGTTCTAAGTAGTGGGAAAACTTCACATTAAACTCTCATTCCTCAGGTTTTACTAGAAATGCATATTTTTGTTTGGGGAAATCGTTTGTTTCCTTCTTTCGCTGCCCTCTCTAAGATCTTCAGACAAACTGCACAATGAATGTTGACAATGCATCTCATGACACAGGTAAAGCACAAATTGACCATGGAAATTCTGAACAGAAATGTGTAAAAAGAGTGCTTTCTTGAATGCACACTTGTGAGATTTCATGCTGAACTCTTAATCTCATTCTAGTGTAATTTGTTTTAATCCACCTCACTGCTTTATTAGACACCAGTCACTGTGATTTGATTTCAACATTGTTTCCTTGCTTTACGTAAGATATGGATATGACATACAGAGAGGAACGAGCTGCTTATGGAACAGATTGAAAATCTGTGCTTGGCGTCAGAATATTTATGGTTGCCAGTGCTGTGATTTTGGACTAATAGGGTATTTAATAAAAACCTTTTTTTTTTGTCAGCAGCCTAGGTTCACAGCACTGGGAATGCACCTGAGACTTCCGCCAAGGGTTTATTAACTCTGCGGTAACTCCGACATTTGGCTTGGTAGAATTGGTGGCTATCTTCAGCGAGGAGTCTTGCGTTAATATACAGAGCTGAAAGTCTGAATAGCAGCATGTCTTTACTGGGACACGAAGCTGCAGGGGACATTTTTATGGGGTAGAGGCTGAAAAGTCAAAAGTTCTCTTGGGTGTGGTGACCCACACTACCCACTGTAGTTTAAAAAAAAAAAAATTAATGGTATGGAAGAGTCTCTGGTGGAAACAAGATGAAATCGTAGCATAATTAAGGTTGGAAGAGACTTCATAGATCATCTAGTCCAACTGCCGTCCTATCACCACCATGCCCACAAACCAAGTCTCTAAGTGCCACATCTACATATTTCTTGATCCTTTATAAGACCTATTTCTACTAAAACAATGTCACAGACTTTAGTGAGGACAATATTTGCGGCTGGAGGTCTTGGGATTTCATCTTACTTTGATTAAATGATCCATTTGTGTATGTTTACAGTGGGA
>PPHD01025161.1:0-11865 GCA_002909625.1 Bambusicola thoracicus
GGAGACATTCAAGGCCAGGCTGGATGTGGCTCTGGGCAGCCTGGTCTGCTGGTTGGTGACCCTGCACATAGCAGGGGGTTGAAACTCGATGATCATTGTGGTCCTTTTCAACCCAGGCCATTCTATGATTCTATGATTCATAAACACCTTCAGCACACACAGTGCTATATGAGCAGCAGATTGCAGAATGACCAACCGTAGGGTCACGCAATGCTCACACAGTTGTGTGCAGCCTTTTGCCATGAATAAATACATTTTAGGCCCTGTAGCATAAATTCAAATTTGACTTCTTAACATCTCAATACACAGCATTATTCTCAGGGTGCGTATCTTTGGTTTGAGAAGTTGACATGTCTTATTTCAGACCTATATACAGCCAGCTTTATCTTCCCTTTAGAATTATATTTTCACATGGTCCCAGCTGTCAGTGTCTCTATCCCCCACGTTACAGATAAAAAGCATTGTTATGAGAAACTATTGTAGTTAAATCACTCAACAGCACAGCAGCTAAGTCAGCTTAGCCTGTCACCACAACATTTAATTCCAGCACTCCCATCATTGAAACATATATATCTTCCTTTCACTATTGAGAAAATAAGGATCATCCATACAATATTTAAAATTCAGTTTTCAGCTTTAAAGACAACGGGCAGCACAGGACAGAAGGTTTTTATGAACTGTTGAGGTCGGGGCCTTCTTCTCAGTCTGCAAATAAATACAGAAAAATGAAGTACTTTTACAGTTTAGAACAGCACTCAGCTACCACACCTTATCTTTAACTTGCAATTAGCTGCTGAGCCAATAGGTTGCTTCTAAAATGAACTCGCCAGGTTGGTAGTGGATTTGAAGGTTGCATGAATTGGAGCAAAAGAGAGAGGAAATTAATTTGACTGCTGTGAGGACCTATAACCAAATTTCATGCTTTTACTTGAATTAAATTATTTAAAATGCTCAACCACATCCCTAAGAAAACACAGCCAATCTTTTGAGCAAACTAACATTAACTGACCTCACTGCTAACTTAAAGCATGGCGTCACACTTCAGTGTTCTTCAGGGAGAAAAACTATTGGTTCTACTAAAATTTTTCAACTTTTTCCAGGAACAGCATTTATGAGAATTCACTACATCAACAGTACAGAGTGCTGCAGTGCACCCACATAACTTCTTTTGAACCAGCTGTATCTCAGCAGTTTTGCAGTTTTATCTGTGAAACATAAAGTCAGTAAAAATCTGTGAGGGCAGTCCTACCGGTCACAGTTACCTTTAAGTTCTGCCTTCACAATGTCTGGGAAAACTCAATATGGTTTTACCCTCTCACTGGAATATTTGCACTGCTCTTCTCTTGCATACACATCTGAGATCTAAGGTATCTGTATTACTTGTTGTAGTTTAACCTGGAAGGTGTCTAAGCAGCACACAGTCATTTGCTCACTCCCCAACTTGCAGTGGGATGGAGGAGAGAACTGGGGAAATATAGTAGAATTGTGGGTTGAGATGAAATCATTTACTAAGATAGAGAAAATGATGACAACTATGAGAAATATATGTATATATATGAATGTTTATAACAAGTGATCCATGAGCAATTGCTCTCTGCCTCCTGACCAATGCCCCGCTAGGCCCCCAAACAGTGGAAGAGGGAAAGATGAACTCCCACCCCCTTCAACACTCCTTCCACATGATGTCATATGGTTTGGAATAACCCTTTGGCCAATTTAAGTCAGCTGTCCTAATTCTGTCCCCTCCGGCTCCTTGGGCCCTTTGCTGTGGATGGCCTTAGCTCTGTACAACACTGCTTAGCAGCAATTATAAACAGTGGTGTGTTATCAGCATAGTTTTTCTCCTAAAACCAAAACAGAGCATCATACCAGACCCTCTGAAGAAAACAATTCCATCCCAGCTGAATCTAATGCAGTACTGAACAGTTGTAACTACAGTTAAAAAATAAGCAATCTGCTCGTTGTTAGTGTTCTTGAGAAAGCAGTCTCTGTGTCAGGGAGGTTACAATTGATGGTTTCCTTGACTTCAAGAGGTTCTTAATTATGCATTCCATTCCCAATTCTGTGAATGCTACTTAATGTTAGTAATACGCTGAAGTCCAAGGAGCAACTCACCTGCATGGCAGCCCTGACAAGAGTTAAAGCCATCCTTCTGCTCTCCACCATTCTTTAACTGCTGCCATTCACTGAATGATTGCTTTATTTACATTTCCAATAATCACTTTTGGGTCCTCCCTTTCTGTCAGTTTCCCCCACACGGTTACAGCTGCACAGAGGCCCTGGGGCTCTGCGTTGAAATCAACGTTATACAACTCAAGAAATTTGTCAACATAATTATTCTGCAGCTAGCACTAATTTGTCTTTGCTGTCCAACAATCTGTCATTTTAATAGCAATTTCATTCTCTAAAAGCCTTCTCTACAAGAGAGTGAACGTGCACGTGTATGGGCATAGAGAACTGTGTACATACACAGAAGTAAAGAACAGCTGGATGATACGGCATGCATACACTGTCTGATCACAAAGATCCTCATCACAGTGAGAGCCCCTCTCTGTGGTCAACACATTGAATTCACATCCCAGTGCTCCCTGAGAAAGCATCTGGGAGCCACTGAGGGCTCATAGAAGAGCTCTGCCTGTGATCTCACAGCAATCGCACCACGATTACAAACCACCACTGAAGCAGCACCACAGCAAACTGAGTGCCTTCTCATCAGTGTATGTTCTCATGCACAGTAACGTCTGAGCTCCTTCTGCATGCATTGAAATCACATACCTGGATGGCCTTCATGGGTCCTAGGCACTGCCTCCTTTCCAAAGCCTTCTTGGGATAAGGTTGTGGATCTATCACTGAGGGAGTTTTTGGTTGCATGGTGAGATGACACAAGCAGAGCATTCTGCTAGCAGGCCTGCCTGTAAAGCAAAGGACTGCGGGCTGTTCTTCAGGTGACCACATTCAGTTTCACCTCACCTCCTCTGGAATTTGTTTCACAGCCAGATGTTTCAGCTGAAATATACTTTACCCAAAGCAGAGAAAGTTAAGCAGAATAAAAGCAGTCTCAGCTGCTGTATAATAAAACTTTACTTCATTAGCTTTATGACCTTCACAGCTCTATAGCTACCGACTTTCTTTTCTCTCACAATTTTCACTGGTCCTTAAACAATGTGTTTGGTAAAGCTGTGAGCACAGAGGTCTGGCAGAGGGACTTGTTTTAGAGGATCTGCCATGGAAAACAGTATCTCAGGGAATCCTGGAGTCTGTAACCAGTGTGGCCATGAAGATGTGTGATCTGTGGGTGCTCATTCACTGTGCCAGCGATGGAACACATCTGTGCTATGCTGAGCTTACCAACAACGCATATAGTAACACAGATCAAGCAAATGATTTTTTCCTCAAGAATACCTCAGTAAATAAACAGAACAGAAGTCTGTTTCTTACCACAGGATTCACAGAATCACAGAACTGTGGAGGTGGGGAGGGACCTCTGGAGATGATGGAGTCCAACCCCCCCACAAAGCAGGCCCCCTATAGCAGGCTGCACAGGTAAATGCCACATGCATGCCTACTGCATTCAGCATCTTTCCCCCAGCATTCCTTTGATTCCCAGCTCTTTTTCTTCCTCAGAATGAGCTCTCCCAGCCTGTTCTGAAGGATGGCTTTTTGAAACACCTCCTGCCTTTTTTGAGGCATTGACCTGGCCATTGAAATACATCAAGTAGAAAGGCTGTGCTGTGCAAAGCTGCGTTACATTTTTGCATTGAAACATATTGTTGCCTCTTAGACGAGTTACAAAGAAACATTTTGCACACTGGTTCTAAGTAAACGGGTTAAGACCCTACAATTTGGTTTATCCTAACAAGAGCATGGAGTACACCCGCACTAAGGAAGGATGTACGTACACATTGATGGCACACAGCTTGGGAAGAGCCCCCCAGCAGAACCTGCAGGAGCTCAGGATGAAGTGGAGCAGCTTTGACAAGCCAACTTCTAAACCTTTAATCATGGAGTCATAGAATGGTTTGGGTTGGAAGGGACCTGTAAGATCATCTCATTCCAACCCCTGCTATAGGCAGGGACACCTCCCACTAGACCAGGTGGCTCACAGCTCCATCCAGCCTGGCCTTGAATGCCTCCAGGGAGGGGCATCCACAGCTTCTCTGGGCAACCTGTTCCAGTGTCTCACCATCCTCACAAGGATTTCTTTCTAATACCTAGTCTAAATCTACCCTCTTCCAGTTTGAAGCCATTTCCCCTTGACCTGTTGCTGTGTGCTGTTATAAAACATCCCTCCACGGCTTTCCTATAGGCACTCTCCAGGTACTGGAAGGCTGCTATAACGTCCCTCCTGAGACTTCTCTTCTCTAGGCTGAAGAGCCCAACTCTCTCAGCCTGTCCTTGTAGAGGAGGTGCTCCAGCCCTCTGATCATCCTCACAGCCCTCCTCTGGACTCACTCCTACAGCTCCAATCACTGAATGGCTCAGCTTTCTCCATATCCCTCATGACCACATCTCCAGTTCCCTTCCAGAGAGGGCCCACACCTTCCCTGACCTTCCTTTTATCACTGATAATGATGTGTATGAGGGTTGAAGTTTACTATCCCAGCTGGAGTTTTGGAAGAAAATCCAATTTCCACCTTTCAGCACAGGTGTTAAGCTACGCAGTCAGAGCTTTGCCGGTGAACTGATGGAGTGAAAAGAATATTTCCACTGTGTGATTTCTTTTATCCACAGAGCCCTAGTGCGGTGGAAAAACACAAGCAGCAGTTTCTTTGCTCATGCTTCCCAGCCCTGCTTGTTCTGGCAGCTTTACGCCCTGTGCCCAAGCTCTCTGTGCCTCTGAAAGCTATGATCTTTGAGGCTGCCCACTTCCTCTGCCTTCAGCCTCCATCATTTGCAGATTGCCAATAACCCTTAAAATGAAGCACTGGCAGCCAGTGCCAGAGAGCAGTGCCAGCCTTCGGGGCTGGTTTGTGTGCTGGTCCCTGTTGGGTCAGAATTGTTCAGCGCTGTTTCACATGTTGCCTGCTCCTCTTCCTATAGAAAAAGGCACTGGTGCTCTTTTTACCCTTTCTTTTTGCCTTTTAGAAGATGCTGAATACATCCATCAGTTCCAAGCAAGAGTATGACAGTAGGAAGAGCAGAGCCTGCTTCCTGGCAGCCATTGCCACATGAAGGAGACATCTAATTTCATTGCAAGTTTTGTCAAAAGAAGCACATCCTGCTTTTGCATTCACTGATCCAGAGCTTTTTAGGGTTATCAGAATGAACAGTGCAGCTTGTGAACCTTTCTTACAGCTTATCTTTCTGCTTCTTTGGCTTTTGAATCTATCACCACAGGGGAAAAAAACAATATCTCATCGCTCTTCTATCATCTGTTACCTCAGAATGTCCCAAAGAATTTACTTTTCTTTATCACTGCAAAGTGATACAGTGGAGTTGTGGTTGTGATAGTAGATCTCTTCATAATATGAGGATGCTCAAAAGAGCGCGCGGATCACCCACGTTTCCACTCTTTGCTGGAGAAATCCAGCAGAGAAAAAGGATGGAATTTTCTTGTCTCTCTTTGCGTCTTCTCTGAACTGCTGCTGCCTCTGAGTGATTAAATTCCTGAGTTTTAATTGTCATTCATAGAGCAGTTGGACCCAGAGTATGTGAATGAGAATGAATATGTTTCCTGTGCTCTCCCCACCTTTCTCTGATGATGGAAGAGAGGGAATACTGGATGGGACTGTGTACACCCAGCATGACAACAGGGAATAAGCAGCAGTCTCAGAGACCATCTTTCTCCATCCTGGTTGGACAATAGGAGGTGGAGAACTTAGGCCTTAGGCTGCTACAGTCATAGGATTTATTCCTAGGAAAGTCCAGTTTTTCTGACTGTCTTCTTATAATTTCATTTATTATCAGGATATCCCCAAATTAGTTCCAGAAGCTCTCTGGATAGCCTTAGAAATAGTGGGTAACGGAGAATGTATTGTCATGGATGGGGCCCCAGGCAGCCTGGTCTAGTACCAGATCTGGAGGTTGGTAGCCCTGTCTATGGCAGGTTGTTGGAACTTGGTGAACCTTGGGGTCCCTTCCAACCCAAGCCATTCTATGATTCTTTGGTAAAGATTAACTGAGAAGCCAATTACCCTCTTTGTTAAGGTGTCAGCAACTCCTGCAGCTTGGTCTTTGCTGGACATGGCACTGCCTGGCTGATGGGAATGGCAGCATCAGTGGTGTGAGGGACAGCCACACCAGGAGCAATACCTGCTGCTGCCTTCAGGAAGCCCATGACCCTACATGCACTTGGAACATGTTCCAACCTCAGACTGGCAGAAGCCAATGGCCATGAGCTGTTTCAGCTTCTTGTTTTCTGCCTCTCCCTTCCCCAACTCTTCCACAGTGGGCCAGCCCCTTTTTCCATCCCCAGCCTGAGTGGAGCCATGGAGAACTCCAGCAAAAGCCCCTGGGCCTGTCTTCTTCACACCCCAGGCAGTGTGCAGACATCTAGCACTGAACCATGACACTTGGCTACATGACAGTATATGGCAACGCTCCCAAAGTTTTGCTGCTTTTGCTTCTGTCAGAAGGGTAACGTGAACAACCCAACACTATTAGTCACATCCTGTGTTCAGAATGGAGCTCTTGGATGCAGAATATACCTGTTAAAGCACTAAAGAAGAGGTGTACTTCATTGAGGGCTGAGATACTGAACATCTCCGAGGTTCCCCAAAGCCTGGATCACTGGGGGCTCATGTGTGGTGCAAGACCAAAGATACAAAAACCAGCTGTGAAATTCCAGTCCAAACTGAGATCCTTAGTGCAATGAGTGCCTGTACTTCAAGTGAAATATCTTGTTGGCTTGATGAGATTATTTGCTTGCCCCTGGATTGTCGGCTTATTTCTATGTTTTGTCCTAACTTCCTAACTGTGTCTTTTAATCTTCAGAACACTGAGCAGCCAATACAGTCACAGAATGATAGAATCACAGAGTCGTTTGAGTTGGAAGGGATTCTTAGATGCCATCTAGTCCTGCAGTGAACAGGGACACCTACAACTCCACCGGGTGCTCAGAGCCCTGTCCGGCCTGACTTTGGGTGTCTCCTGGGATGGTGCATCCACCACCTCTCTGGGCAACCTGTGCCAGTTGATATGACACAAGAAGATGCTGAGCAGCAGGAACCTCTGGCTGCAGGCCCTCTCAGAGCTACTGCTGTTCCAACCGTTTCCCACCCACTGCACCGTGGGGCTCTTCCCTGGATCGGTGCATGGTTTGCTGTTAACAATTGTATGGTATTTGTATGAATACAGCCTTTCATCATTCCGAGCTTTCCCATTCCCATGAGAGAAAATATCCAAGGAAATTTCCCAGGGGACGAGGCACATTCAGATAAGGCTGGCACCACTCCAAAGGCATGCAATTGCCAGAGAAAGGGAATTTACTCGATGAAGAATGAGAACATAGCTTGATTTACAGGCTAAGAGCTGACCCTGCAGGGAGTGGAACATCATCTTCCTTGCTGTTGGAGTAGGCTGAGGCTGCTGCACATCTCAGGCCCTGAGTTAATAAACACTGACGTGTTTGCACAGTATGTGCTTGCAAGAGGCATTTCTCTAAGTGCAAGGAGGCAGTTTGTTGTCAAGTGTAACAGCAGAATCAAAAGCTTCAGCAGGGCTGGGTTTCTTAACCTGCACTGTTTCTGGGCACAGACCGTCAGCACAGGGCTGTGGCTGCTGGGTTTCGATGGTCTCAGTGTTATTGAGAACACCAAGAGACACCCTATAAATGCAGTCTCGAAGTCAAGTGCTTGAGTGCATCACTCCATTGATTTCTGCCCTTCTGATAGGTAAACAGTGGCAAGCTCGGCCAGAAAAGCAGCAGCTTTCTGCCTTCTGTGCCAGTCTTCCTCTCACTTTGTCCCAGTTCTCTCCAGAATGTTGCCCAAAGGCTTTTGAACAGAACTGAGATAGCGCCACAGCATTAAATAGTCAGAGATTGTGTTTTCAAGGCTCGCTTTTCCCCATAGAATCATGGGAGTTAGAAGGGACCTCTGGAGATCCTGCAGTGCAACCCATGCAAGGCAGGTTTCCCACTGTAGGTGACACAGGAAAGCATCCAGGTGGGTTTTGAATATCTCCAAAGAAGAAGACTCCACGACCTCTCTGAGCAGCCCGTTCCGTGGTGGTTCATTGGTACCTGAACCAGGGGGAACTGAAAAGTCAGATTTTTTCCTTCCCACCTGTAAAACATCCCCATTATGGCAGCCTGTCCTTGCCAGCTGAAGCTGAAGGAGGCAGGCAGGAGCTGTGTTTGGTTATGATAGCTTTATAAATGCTTATTTCACGCTGTAAGAGTGTTCCATGCCATTTCAGCTTCTCCAGGCCATATAACAGCTCTCCCTTTTGGCTAATCAAGCACTTCTACTCATCCCATTCAGAATTAAAAATACGACCTTGGTGTTGTGCCAGATAAGAGATGGGTGTATGATCAGAATTCTTCTATTTCTTTGTGACAGAATTGGAACCAGGCTGGGACAAAGAAGGGATATTTCATTACATGCCTGCAAGTAAATGGTATATAAAAGCACTCTGCAGTACATCACGCACTCCGGCAAAACTGTGCTGAAGGTTTACCTGGAAATCCTGCGCTTCCCAAAGGAGGGGCACACTTCTGCATGTCTCCATTTCCAGCAATTCTATTTGCCTCAGAGCACAAAAGGAAGAAGTGGAAAGTGGCTTTATTTAAGAACATACGGTGGTTGGATGCACCAGAGATAAAAATAAATGGTTAATAACTGAAATCCAGAAGGGAAAGCAGATTCAGCCTGACTGGATTTGAAAGCTTTGTCAAAGAGAGCAATTCCTCTCTGGCAGTGTGAAAGCTTAGGAAGCTGGCAGGGGGGGCTGCCTGACGTCTGCTTCCTGACAGAAGACTTTTGGTGAAAGAATCCTTACCCAGGTTATCCATCCCACAGCACTTGCTGCCATCGCTCCAGTTCGGGGCATACAGGGCCTGGGTTTCCTCTTTTGCCCATTGCCCAGCTGACTCTGGGCATTTATTTCATCTCCTTGGCCTCGGGTTCCCTCGTGTACCATGGAAATACAAACACTCTGCAAGTCTTCCTTCTGAGTCTGTCCAGCACTTTATCCAGTGTTTTGTTTTCATGATAAATGATGGACGACTGGAAAGGCTCCTTATCTACAGAGCAGGTTGGTCTGTCAAAAAGCTGCCTTAGCCAAACTAAACGATGGTTCTCTCCTGCAGAACATAGCGGTAGCATCAGGTAAGAAGTCAGAGGAATTATGTGGTGGAAAATAAATGAAGCACAAATCAAATCTCTGTAAAACAACTTAAGAAGTGCTATCTAATATTGACAGCGCTTTAAAAGCTACACTTGTTGTGTTGTTATCATGAGTGAAGATGGCTCAGCATCCCTGCAGCAAGCAGATCTATTCCCCCTGCCTTGTGACAGCATTTGTGATGGTTTGCTGAAGCATCATCCTTCAAGCATTTATTAAATCAGTTTAAGAGCTTTTTTTTTTTTCCTTTAAGTGGCAGTAAAATACTCAAACAGTACCTCATAGCAGTTTAATAAATGCTCGAGTTCTAGCAGTTACCAACCCACAGTGATTTTACTGTTAAAGCCTTACACAAGGTATGGCACTAGCTACTGCACAGCTTCTTGTTGCAGGCTGAGATGCTGCAATTCAAAGGCTGTCGCAGTGAGCCAATGGAGCTGCAGTACCTCCCGCCCAATAGAATCACAGAACGGTTTGGGTTGGAAGGACCTCACAGCCCACCCAGTCGCACCCCCTGCCATGGGCTGTGTGCCTCCCACCACATCAGGCTGCCCAGGGCCCACCCAACCCGGCCTTGGGCACCTCCAGGGATGGGGCATCAGTTGGTCACTGCCTGTCTATAACCCAGGGAGACACCACTGTTTGACTTCACCCTAAGCATGTTCTTAAATACTAAAGCCAAACCTTATCCCCCTCCCAGGTTGTAAAGTGACCACTTTCCTAAGAATCCCAACCATTTTCTAGCTGTGTAGAACTGGCAAAATCTCTCCCTGTTAATGCTAAACTGCAGAAATAAGTCCCTGTTCCGACTGGTTACCTCTAGTGAGTTTGTACAGCATTTCCCCCATGTTGTCCTTGGAGGGCTGGGACAATGATGGCTTTGTCACACCCTGAGCCATGATTATTGGTAAGAGCAGAAGGAAGAGGGAAAGTGGAGGAGATCTGAGACGGGCATTCCTGAGTCAGTGGTGCTGAGGACCCGGTGTCAGATAGCTGCCAGCTGTGGAGATCACAGGGGGTTTTGTGGGGAAATGTGAGTGTATTTGGGTTCAGCAATGGGCCAGGACAGGGTCTGATTGCTTGCTGTATCCCATGAAGAAGCTCAGCAATCTGAAGAAGGAAGAAGGGGCAAAGCCAGGAGGATGTGAATGGAAAGCACAAATTTGGTTAGGAGAGTAGTGGCAAAAGGCAAAGGGGAGGAGAAATATGTCAGGTTTTTGACCTACTCCTTTTATATCATGAGGCCCATGTGCAAGGGCAGTGCACCTTCGTGGGTCCTGTGTCCTACAGTTCAGCACAGGAGTGGTCTCCAAATGCCCCACACAACACATGAGGTCATCCACGCCTCTCTGCACCAGTGAAGAAAGCTTTTTTTTCCCCTTAAATAGTACCAATTGAAGGGTTTTCTTAAAAATTAACACTTTGGGTGCACCCGGATTCCTGTAACCTTTTCCTTTTCCACAAGTCCAACCTCAGAGTCACTACAGCAATGCCAATGCCTGTTTTCTCTTATTTCCCCATGGAAATGGCAGTGGGGGAAGTCGGCCTCACAGTAGCAGGGATGTCCCCGGAGCTCAGTGCCCGCCTCTGATCCTATAAATAAAAACAAAACAATACCAACGGGGTTATCTTCCCAATGAACTCAGCTCGTTCTGACAAAAGAGTTCTGCTCCACCAAATAATGACACTCATTAACGCTTTTCACTTCATTCTGGTTATCACACGCAATCCCTTCCTAACACTCCTCAAGGCCACATCAGTAACACACAGCTCTTGAATAATTCCCCAGTGAACAGACAAAACAAGGGGCATCCCCTTGGTTCTTAGCAAAACAAATGCTACGCCTGTGGCTGGGTAGGGGCCTTCCAGTATCTAAAGGGGGGGTATAAGATAGAGGAGAACAGATTAGCAGGGTCTGTTGTGAGGGGACAAAGAGAAATTGTTTCAAACTAAAAGACAGGAAATTTAGATTGGTTATATGGAAGAAGCTTTTTATGCTAAGGGTGGTGAAGTGCTGGCACAGGTTGCCCAGAGAGGTGGTTGCCCTGGAGACACTCAAGGTAATGATGGATGGGGCTCTGAGAGCCTCATGGAGCTGTGGGTTTCCCTGTTTGTTGCAGAGGAATTGAAACAGATGACCTTTAAAGGATTCAACTCAAACAGTTCTAGGAATCTATGATTCCTTTCTGCTGCATCATTAATACCTAAGCCCTCTCCACAAGAGGCAGAACATACACATTGCCTCCCTCTCTACTCTGTCCTCGTGAGGCCCAGTCTTGAGCACTGTGTTCAAGTCTGGGCCCCCAGTACAAGAAAGACAGAGAGCTGTTGGAGATTGTCCAGAGGAGGGCCACCAGGATGATCAGGGGACTGGAGCACCTCCCCTACGAAGACAGGCTGAGGGAGCTGGGCTTGTTCAGCCTGGAGAAGACTGCAAGGAGACCTCATTGTAGCCTTCCAGTACCTGAAGGGGGCCTATAAACAGGAAGGGAGTCAGCTGTTTACAAGGGTGGGTAATGACAGGACAAGGGGAAATGGTTTTAAGATGAGGGAGTGAAGATTTAGGTTGGATATCAGGGG
>PPHD01025163.1:0-11864 GCA_002909625.1 Bambusicola thoracicus
ATCTTGCACAAAGGACCCAGGGTGCCCACAATGGTTGTGTATTCTGGCTGATAGCGTCTGTTTCTAACACTTGAGCAGGAAATGCCCAAACAAAGGTGATGAGGTGCCAGTGTTTTTGCTCAGGAAACCAACTCTCCAGTCAGACTCCGCATCACCATGGAGTGGGCAATGGGCAGGTTGTGATACATGTAGTGTCTGGTGGGTTTATGCTGTCCTTTCCCAAAGTGGCTCTGTTGCAACAAACAGCTTCTTGATAATGTTTGCAATACAAGCAAATAGCGATTCCTAAAAAAAAACTATAGGAGATTTTGATCATTGAGATGTAACTGAATTACAGGTTTTGCCATGAATTTTATAAAATCCTAATATATAATAATCCTAATAATAAGACCAGTTTGTGATGATGATTGCTAAAATATTTATGCCTGAGATCTTTATTTCAATATATTTGCTTGCAAAAGCAATATGTCAGTAGAAAAGCAGTCTTTTCATCAATCTGTTGTCAGCAGCCAGTAGTTCTGTCAACCAGAAAGGGCTTTTTATACCATAAATTATGCTTCTCTTTCCATATCTCCCAACCGAAAATGGCAGTTCCAAGGGAATCTCAGTAGCCACTAAGTGAAGGCTGCCACTGCTTTCTTTCTATAACAGTTTGTGCAATGGCACCATGTTTTCCCAACCTCCATATTGGCCTTGTTTGGCTATGGAGTCCCCTTTGAGTCCCCTTCATGGCTCTTTCACCACACCACAGTATGGTGATAATGAATACATTTAAATACCAACCACTCTTGCCATCCCTCCCCCAACCCTTTGGTTTCTTGGTTGTTGTCATGGCTTGCTTGCTTGTGCTCTTTGCTTGCAGCACGTGTCACGTCATCATCAGCTCTCTCACAGCAGGACCCACAGTGACAGGGGCCATTGTTTAATTAGTCCCTCTACAAAGTGCCTCAAGCTGCAAAGGCAGTTGTTCAAAGGAACACGCAGTGGAGCGTGACGCACAGAGCTACCTTTATTGTGGGCTTGAAATGGGTCTTCAAAGAGAACTTTTTCTATAAAGAATCTGTGAAAGGTAGCTCACGAGCTGCTAATTTCAGTGAGGCTGAATGAGCTGCAAACCTAATTTTTCATTATCGGTGTGTATTGATTCATTTACCTCTGTATTTGGGAGTATAACTGTGTGATTTTTAGAATGATAGCATTGTACACACCTTATGTACAAGGGAATTCCAGCTATTGCTAGAGAGATGTTCTTTATGGAAAACATACCTGCCTTTGCTCTTCCTTAAACTCATTTAAGAAAAAAATACATCAAAGATATATTGCACTGGAAATCTCTAGAGAAGCGTTGTATCTGGGATCCGAGGGATGTGGTACCTTCCTTTTAAATTAGAGTGGTTCCACTGCCCCATTATCGTCAATGGGACTATTGTCCCAAGTCTCTTCGGTAAGTTTGAAACCAAGATTAATATCTCTCTTCTGTGTTAGCTCACTAGGCTTTGTGGTTTTTTATTAATGTGAATTTTAACCCAGTTGTCAAAATACTGTTGTATTCTGCTATCATCAATTGTCTGTGGTGCTTCAGTTGGTCACAGAAGTAGGTGAGGCTTGGAATAGAATGTACTGAATGTCTCAAAGTACCTATTATGAGAACAAATCTGTTGCTACTCGTGCTGTTTGGAAAAAAATAATTTTATTTTTGTGTATTCTCTTAAATGGGTAATACTCAGTCACATCTAGTTTTTGGTATCAGATTTGATACATAAGCATTAATGTTCGGTTTGCATCCCAAGCATGCTTTGAGTCTCTCATTTGCCCTCGCCTACTGTGCTCTGATCTATTTTTGAACATTAATTTTGACCACACTTCTGTCAATATCACTGTAAGACCTCCTCCCCAAACAGGTTTGAGTTCTGCAAATCCACTTGGCAGGAGAGCGAAAGTTAATTGATCAGAGGCGAGGCTTAGCCAGCATACATTGGGGTTTTACAGGATCTGAAAGATGCCTTAATCCCCAGGCAGACTATTAATTTCCTTCTTACTACAACCATATGGGTTTCCCATGCTGAATGGTAGTGTTATGCTCCGTTGTAAAATCCTTACTTTCTAATAGGAGCATGGGGATTCCTGAAACTAGAGCTTGCATTTCTTGTGATTTAAAGAATGAGAGAAAGTCAATCTCTGTTAAACTCATGGTTGAAATTATTTTCTTAGGTACTTTTTCTGCAGATTTTCTCTCTGCATTGTGGTTTATTCAGCCTTCTTCTATTCCATCTCTCTTAGCACTTTGTCATTTGGCCATTTCATCCATCGTGTTGATGTTTTTATTGCCTGATGAAGCAGGTTGTTGCCAGGCAGATTTAGTCCACCAGCTGGTAGCCAGGAATACAGCCATCTTCCTCTCAGAAACAACAGCCTACTGGCCACTTCTGTCCGGTCTTTAGGGTGTTAACGTTTTGGATGACTGCTATTGGGCTTTTGCTGCAGAAGTGGTAATGGCTGATAATTCTGAACAAGTAAGACATGTATGTAGGCTCACTATGATTTCTTACAACATTTCTTTTCAGAAGAGCAACCTGTAAAATCTGTAAAAACTATAGTGTGTTAAAGCTTTGTAACCTCAGACACTGATTTTAACATCAAATAGGAGAAAAATGTTGTGTATTCTATAATTCGCACTCAGTCCACATTTTAGGCTTCTGTGTTTCCCTTTATGGCAATTAGCTTTGACCATGGATATGTGGACCGTAGTGTTTTCCTACCCGTCAATTCCCCATTAGGTTCATTGGAACAATTGTATGCGGTGAGGAGAAGCCTCCACCTCCTTCTCATCTTTCTTATATTGAAATGCACAAAAAGAATAAATCAGTCCGTGGAAATGCATGAACTCTGAGGCTGAGAGAAAGTGCAATTATTAATTATTCAGGATTGACACGTGGAGAAGATTAGCAGCTGCTTTTGTGTTCCTGCAAAATAGCTCTATCTTGGAGAGCAACTGAAAAGGAGGGTTTTGTGTAATTCCAAGTCATCTCTGTTTCTGCTTACTTGGATCAGCCCATCCCTCCTGTATGATTCTTCCCACATAAAAATCAGAACCATAACTGTGCTGTGACATGCACTGGGTTAACTGCTGCAGCTGGATACAGGCAATGCTGTGTGTACCCTACATTAAGGACAGAATAATTTTGAACAGTGTCATTATTGTATTAATTGAACTCCCTTCTGCATCAGTGGCTGCACTGAGATGTTAGGGTTTGCCTGCAGCAGAACTCCTTGCTATTATTTAGCAAATGTTGCTTTGGTAGCCACTCGTGCAGATGACACAGAAGTGGTTAAATATGTCAGCGTGGATGTATAGCATACAGCCCCAGATTTTATGTATATAACAAAAATCACTATTTGATTTGCTTAGTGAATGTCCATCTAGTGCTGATAGCAACGCTTTGAAGCAACACAGGCTATTTCTCCGTTAAAGAATTGGAACCCTTTAATTATACATTAGTTTACATTTTCTTTACTATAGATCTGAATTGGTAAACCTTAAGTAATGCCATTAGGAATCAGCAAAATTGCTCCCATGAGTGAGGAAACACATTTTTGAAAAAAGAGTTTGCAGACTCAGGGTTTTTGCAGCAAAGATCGTAATATGCTGCGTTTTTGCTTCTATGATGCTGTTCTTTGAACATCTGACATGTATGTCATTGAGTGAAGGACAAACAGAGCTCACATGGATCCATGGGTCTTTTTTATTAATTCTGGGACAAGATAATGCTATGGTACAGCTCACTGTAAATTGCTCCTGTGTTACCTCCTAGAGGGGTCTGCATGTAGTAAATGGATGAGAGAATTTGTATTTCAGGTAACTGTATTCGCAATGTGTATGATGTCCAGAAGATGATTTCGTCTGCAGCTGTAGGAAGTTGCTAGGGAACGTTGCTAACTCATTTTCGCTGATCGGTCTTCGTTAGCACTACTGAGGTAATCTTCTCATTCCTTACTCAGTGATACTGTCATTTCGTTTTGCATTAGGATGTGATTTGGAAGTAGCTCAGAACTGTCCTGCTTATAGATTTTGAAATAAGCTCTCCAATGATGAATTGATACCACATCCAAGCACTGCATCCTTCGCTAAGACTGCAGTGAGTATCAAGTTGTCACTGTCAGAAAATGAGAGGGCAAATTCAGAGCTGGGGCTGACTTCAAAACAGCCTTGCATCAGACCCTGCTTTACAGATGAACTCAAAGAAACAGTTTTACCATTCCAAGTGGATGAATATGCCAGGGTAACTGCTCTGGATAGAGCATGCCCAGATGCCTTCAGTGAGATGAACTTTTCACCTGCTTGCTGTAGCTCTAAGTCTGCCAGGAGCCTCAGCTGTGGGTTGAATCGGAGCTGTTTTCTCTGTGAGCAGGTCCAGAGCTTTCCTGAGCCACTTAAGTATTGATACATACTGCTGTAGCATCAAGGAATCTATTCCATCTGCTGGCTCAACCTGCAACTCTTCTGGCATATCTGACAGGTACAGCCTCTTCTGATGCCTGAGACTGCACAAGAGCACCAGGCAATTTGTTCCACTGCTTTGCCATCCTCCTTAGTCATAAAAAGCCTTCTTGATGTGTAAATATCCCTTGTCACAGTGTAATCCCATTGATTCTTGGTAGATATAGAGAATATTTCTGCAACTGTCATCTTTGGAAGACTCATGCTGTGTGGTCCATCAGTCTTTGCTTCATTCACTGTGCTTCTAACACTCTCAGCCAATTTAAATGAATCCAGAGCTCCTTCTCTTGCTGCATGCCTGCTCAGCATAAAAATGTATACACATTCAGACACAGACACACACATACATGTAAATGTTCATAAAAAATTATTTTGTTATTCCTTGCTTGGTTTTACTCAGCCTACAATGGGTAGCTGGATAATCCCTCATTATGCACACCTTGTGCTCTGAATGGCTCTCTGGGGATTGCTCACAGTCAGCTCCCCTTGCTTGCTTTGGTAGCCGTTAGCTACTGTTTTCTTCACCTGTAATATAAGGTAAATGACACTCGATTTTCTATGCACAAAATCCCCAGTCATTTGGTAAGTTTTCACGCCTTTCTTAAAGCAAAGACTTATTAAAGAACTTGTCTGAAGCACAGGCTGTGCTGTTAGCCGTTTTGCTGATGCATGGTCAGAAAAGGAAGGAATGTGCTGCATTGTTTTCCTTTTACAGGCAATTTAGAAAGATACATTTCAGACCCTACATCATATTTTGCATTTATTTTGGAAACGGTAGTTGGATTCCCAACCACTTTAAATCAGCAGGCAGTGCTATTCATCTTTGCCTTTCATTTCTGTAAACAAACAGCTTCCTTCACATACTTGAATACATAAATATTTAGTTTAGCATTGTTGCTCATTATTTCTCAGTTTTCTATTCCTGTAGGAAAAAGTGCCATACAGCCTGGAGAGGTGACAGTAAATCACTGCTCCATTACAATACTCTATTTGGTGAGTAGCTTGGGGTAAACAATGTGTGGACTCCCTTCTCACCTTGCTCTCAAACCGTGAACCTTGAGACTGTATCTCTCCTTCAGCATCTCTATGCTTGCTTCATCATTTGTATTGATATGTGGCTATAGGCTGGAGCACCAGCTTGTCCATCAGCACAATAATATCTCCTTAGAACAGCTTCTCAGAGTAATGTTGCCAGTTGTAATAGTGGTGTCTTATCTATCCTGTTTCTGAGCTTTTGCCTGCTGGTAGCCTCTGTTTCTATAGTGTCACTTCAGGATACACCACTGTTATTTCCTTCCTTCTCGCTGCTTTGCCACTTACCTGGCACTGCATACATTCCACAAGATGAAATCAGCAGAAAGGTGCACCAGCCAGACTGCTGCACACCCATGAAGTATATGAAAAACCTTTTCTTTTGTGTTGGGAATCCCAGGATGACAGCTGCTGGAATCCCTAGGGAGGCACAGTGCTATTCTTATTACTCACACAACTTCTAAGGTTTGCTTCCTGAGCTCTGACACAGGGTTGTTCTACAAGAGGAAGATCCAGTTCTGCAGAACGTCAGAAGTTCTGGTTCCTACGGAGAATTGGGGTCTCTCACGACCTGTTTAATAAACCAAATAGAGGTCAGACTACAGACTGTATGTTTCTCCTTTAAATTGATTTGTGAATGTTCTTCCCTTTTAATTCTCCAGACACTGGTGTATTTTGCATAATTTAATATGAACTTCCTTTCTGAAAGCCACAGGCATGAAATCTAAATCTGTATGCAATGCTTGCATTTATACGTATATCTACAACCGCACGCATGTAAAATATAAACACCATGGGCAGTTTTCTCAAGTCCTGGAGATGCATATTACAGAGAGATCTATTTCACTTAACTCCTGGTATGCAAAATTCAACTTCTGAATCCTAAATATGTCCCGTGCCCTTGTACTAATTGAAATAAATCCACCTGGACTATATTTTTTTTTGTAATATCTCCATTTGAATGAAGGTGGTTTGGTGTCTGGGTGGAATGGTTCTTCCTTCTGAAATGTTAATTAGATGGGGAACACGTTATACTTTGGAAAAGCTGCATTGCAAACCCGTAGATAAACAGATTGATTTAATTTTAATCTGCTTTCATGGTGATGCATAATGATAACTGGTTTCTGTCTCACAGGGCTGAAAACCACAGACCTTAATAAGAGTTTGTGGGTATATTATACAGCTTTAAATAGCTTATGTTGTGCTAGATCGCTCTCCATAAATTATTCTAACTCCATCAGTATCTCAGGGACTCCCGATTCTCTTCTGTTGTGGATTTTCAATCAGTGAAACTATTAGTGTAACCTGAAGAAACTTTGAGGCGTCTTCTGAAAACAACTGACAGCACTGGTTTGTACGTGAAGTAGTCAATGGGGAAAATAAGTGCAAGAAAGCCTTGCAGAAGCCACTCTGTAAATTATATCCTGGCATCCAAATCCCCATTTTTATAAGCTGGGTCAAGGTTGATCTAAAATGAAAAGCGCAGTCTTCAGATGGTTAGTATGAAGTCTCATGATATATGATCCAACTAAAGCTAGAATAATTGGCAGCAGTCTAAAGGACTGGGTTGTAAGACGTACTTTTCCATATCTGCAATTAAAATAGAACTGGCCCTGAGGTTGCTCAGCAAAATTAAGACCTTGGGAAGGGAGGAGGTTACTGCTGGAGGTGAAATATTGGCATACAGACATCATGTGGTCATTGCTAGGTCAAGATTAGGCTCTGGGCAGGAAAAAGCACTGAAGATAAATAGGAACTCCCTCATATTATTTCTGAAGAGCTTTCAGCAGACACGGTGATGAGTCAAATCCGGAGCACGCTAAGTGGTAGTGATGTCTGCTCGGTGCCTAGGAGCTGTTGAAAATATACCCTTCTGCAAACAGTTTATCTGCTACCTTCCTGACGCCACTGGTAACAGGATGATAACCAGGGGTTGTACCAGTGTTAACAGTCTCCCTCTTTATTTTTTGCCTTTGCTTTAATGTGGAAAGTAGCTCACTTTCTCAGAAGTGTGAAGAATTCCCATGGGTCTTTGCCCTGAATGCTCGCAGGAATAGAAAGCGAGGTTCAATGTCATGGGTCTGAAACACCTTTATTTAGCGCTGCTTAGGGGTTACACTCAGTTTACATGCACCTTGTTTTGAAGTGAAGCCGTGTGTGGTATTTGTGTCCTGCATGCAGGACACGGTCAGGAATGAACTGAGGAGGGGGAGCTCTGCCTGTGGCACGCAGCTCCTTGCCTTTAATCTCTGACATGTCTAGAGGGTGAATTTGTGTGTTCTGGCTCTCCCTTTCCCTTCTCTGCTATTCAAACCAGACACTTTGTCGGCAGTATCCCATGGCACTTAGCAGTACACGTGCTGTAAGGCTGTTATTTTTCACCAGCCAGCTGTTCCACTTTATACAACACTTAAGTAACAATTTCACAGCCATTATCAGCCTGCAGTAATGACATGGGCTGAAAGCTAAATGCTCACTGGTTGTAAGCTGCAGAAAGTGGGAGAAGCTAAAATACACTTTGATAAGTGGAAAAGGACAATGCCTGCGTTCAAATCAGCCGAGTTGAAGCCTCTTTTATCACTAGAGTAAACAGTGGTTTGAGGATCATGAGATGGAATTGGGAATTGCTATCTTTATGCACTTAGAGAATGTATTTGCTTGATTTCAGGTGTGATGTATTGATTGTGGGACTTCCTCCTACATTTTTTTTCTCCCTTCCCTTGCTTTGCATCCTGTCAGCATTGACAGGCTTTCAGGGATGGAGAGCTCCCAGGGGCTTTGTTTGCTGTGATTGATTTGGGGTAAGGACTGAGCTACTTACAAGGCTCAGAACACTGCTCCAGAGGTAAATAACAAGCTGTAGAAACTGCTATGAATATATTAGCTGAATAAACTCATTGTTTGGGGAAAAAAAATTTTGAAAAGTTTAGTAAGCCTTTTCTTTCCTCCACTTTGCCAGTGTGAAATCTGACCCAAAGTGAAGTGGTGGATATAAAATAATCCAACAGCTTTACTTTCTGCTGCCCAGCTGTGGTATTTTAAGCGAAAGTGCAATGAGATGTATTTAACTGTTAACCATGAATGAATACATGAAAAACTTGTGTCATCAGCCTTCTATGTGTATGGCACTTGGGAAATCTTGCCAAATTGAACCGTGGCTGAACCAAGAGGCTGTCTCATGAGCACTCTCAGGAGCAGCTGAAAGGTCGAAGATCCAGCTTGCCCTGTGACAGCCAAGCAATTCAGTAAAGCAGATTTGCAAGAAAGTATCTGAGCTCTGACAACAGTCCTAGCATTTTCATCTTAGGTAACTTCAATTTTATCTGTTGTCATATAACATACCTTCAGTTATTATTAACCCTATTTCATCCTGGTCATCCTTTGGTAATTGCTAAGTGCTATTGCCATTGTAAGATGAGTGAATAAAATTCTGCAGTTCCTCCTAGAAGTAGCAAACACAGCATCAAGGCATGCTACAGGAAAATGCATTTCCTGGGATCGTGGAACTGAAGCTTTAATCCTAAATATAAAGGTATACTTAACTGATTCTTCCAAAAAGAGTTACTAATCTCTATTTGTGTAGAAAACAACAATATTGTTCTGTTATTGTTTTCAATAAAATTAGAGGTTTGGGTTTTATTGGATGACTAAATTAGACCATATCAAAAACTCTTCGAAGAAATGCTGACCCACAGGCTGCAATTACTGTAAGTAGTATACCTAAGTACACTAAGTATACCTAACTGAAACATTAGGAATCAGTTCTGGATGGCAGTCCCTGGATAACCTGAGTGTCAAGTATAAACAGACTTGGCTTAGCTTTATGGTTTTGTGTCAATGTTGCTGCTGGTTTATATCATCACTCTGGCATTTAAAGGAATCCAGACACTAAATAGGAGGATGGTATGAGTTATTGTGTCTGTACATTTATTTTGTTCTGTTTTATAATGCCATTTAAAAAAAAAAAAAAAAAAAAAAAGGTAAATTTCATCAGTTAGCTGGATTGAGGTCCTTCATAGCCTTCTCAATTACAGTACAGTTATTGCATATATGCGAGCAGGGCAAGGTTGAGTATGAAAAGCCCTAGGCTGTTTTCCTGTGTGTGTCCTGACCAGGCACCATGCCATACAGAAATCCTAGTTATACTCATGAGCAGACCATAGGAATGGCACACTGATTGCTCAACAAACGTGCTGTCTGCTACATCCACAGTGACTACCTGCACAACAAACTCCAGGAGCCAAATGTACAGCACAAGCTCAAATGCAAGCAGTCGTTCCTTTTCACTGTCACAAGCCAGTGTCTGGCTGTGATGGGAATGGATACTGCCCTGTGCTAGTGTGAGGTACTGTGAGTTGGCTCCACTGGAGCAAGTGCCTTTTCAAATATGTGCATGCTCAGCTCAGTAGCTCAAATCACACGCTGGCATTTTCTCATTGACCATAATCGGCTATTGGAGAGACTGACCATGTTACAGACCTAGAAGTATTTCTTAAGCACAGCCATCTCAGTTTGGAAGGATTTGAGCCACCTCCATTTCCCTTAAAGTGGGAATCATTTTTCTCTCATGGATCTTAGTTGTCACCCAGCAGGTTTCCTTTCTAGAAGTGGAATGGGAAGGTGGGGCCAGATACAGGTCACTGGCACTAACGTCAGCCATATGCTGAAATGTGTTTCATCCAGATCATCTGGCCTTTTTCCATCTCCCTCATTTTCTCTGTGATGCCAGGAATGCTGTTCAATTTCCACTTTTTGACCATTGGTCTCTCATCCTGAGGGACATTCATGGTCTAGCAACCGCACCTGCTTAAAATATATTTTGTTACATTAGCATAGAAACAGCCTGAGTACAAATTGGCAGGCCCTCACATTGTCATTCTTCCAGGTATGCTAAAGAAATTACAGCTACTGCTGTTGAATTAGTGGTAGAAGAAATGAAATACGTTCCTTTTTGTCCAAGGTGGTTGAAGAAATACTTTGGCTTTTTATTCTGCAGGTTTGTGTGATGTTGTCCTTCAAAGATTTCATGAGTAGAGAAGGCAGAGATGATGGTGTTTGTTCGACTGATGTTAGCATTCCTGCGTGGCAGCAGCAGTTTATACAGAAAGCCATCACATACCTTTTTGTTTTCTCCCTTGGAATTGAGAATTTGCAGTAACACCAAATGGATTTTGTGTATGAGATTTTAAGCAAACACAATTAAACTGTCATTTCCTCACAGCTCGTATATGAGGCTGTTTGACCACAGTGGACTTTGTGGTTTTGTAAACACATCTGAAAACAAAAAGTTAACAATAACTGAAACTCCTAATTCAGCAAACTAGCCAACATTACATCCTAGAAAAATTCAGTTGTACCTGGAGAGAGTTAGTTAAAGAAGAGGAGAAAAAGAATTAAGGATTATAACATTGGCTAAGAGGAAATGACACAGATATTTTAAAATATGGATGTGGCTCCTCTTCTCTGTTGAGTATTCAAAAAGGAAGTGCTAACACACTCAGTGGTGTCCACAGTCTGGATAATAGAAAAGCAGAATGTATCTACTCCATGATTTAGACAACTACAGTCGTAAATACCGTTAGTTCAGTAAGATTTTTTATCTTGATATCATTTCTTTTTAAATGTGAAATGCTTAGTTAATTGTCTCATTTTTTTCCCTTGTAATCCTGTCAAACTCTGATGAGCTGTGGCATTTTCTGTGGGGCAGTAAGGAGAAAGTGGAGCAAAAAGTAGCTGATCAAGCTGGTGAACTGCACTCTTGTTCCTCCTAGGGCAAAGGTGAAGAAAGGTGTGAATGTTTTCAGCGTAAGAGCCAGCAGCCCATACTTGTGGGATATCAGAGAGAGTGTGGATTATACGGGGAAATATGCACCAGCTGTTATTGTTTGCCAGAGAAAGTCTGCTGCCTCTGAAAACAGGTAGGTCATCTCCAGCATTCTACCTTTTAATAACAGATGGCTTTTTTTTTCCCTTTTCAAAGCATTGTGCCATGCTTTTAATAAATTTTATTATAGAGAATGATAAAAATGCTTTTGGAAAAGATGAGGCTGTCTTTGTTTTGTAGTGCACAGTAAATTCTGCCACATGCGCTTTGAACGGAAATTGTTATTCAGTCTTAATACCCAAAGAAAGTTTTCATGCTGGTAGGGAATACTGTTTTCAAATAGCATTGAGAAGAATATGTTTCATATCTCAGCATTTAGTTGTGACTTATTTAATCTTTTCAAATTATTTGCTGCCAGGCATTACACCATGGGTAATTATAGGGCTGTTTGGGAATTTATCTACTTATTTTAAATCCAAAGGTTTTCAGAGGAATCTAAAACTTACTCAT
>PPHD01025164.1:0-11864 GCA_002909625.1 Bambusicola thoracicus
GTATAAATCTTAACAGTACCTGATTTTTCTCTAGCTGTTTGCCAGCAGCTGCCTGCTCTTTCAGCTGCTCAATTGCCTTTAGTTTCTGTAAAAAAAAATAAATATATATACACACGCACACATATAGGTAAGCCAAAACCAGAAAAAACAGTCACACAAGTTCCTGCACTTGCAATTGCCTGATTTACCAGGAAGCTGATCTCAGTATGGAAGGCACATGTCCTTTAAGCATCTCCAGATGCTCAGTCCAGAATACCCCACTAATAAGTGATTTTTTTTTCCTCCGAGAACAAGACAACTTAAAGAACAGGAATACTTGTTTCTGAAAAACACCGTGCACCATCTGACTGAAGGGCCAAATCCATTTTCAGAAACAACTCCTCCATCACAATCCCCCCTTACCACACATTCTCCTTAGAAGGCCTGAAACATCCATCAGAACATGAAAAGCAGGAGGCAGCCAAGAGGAAAAAACCTCTGATGGATTCCACAGGAACAGCAAAGATTCTCTAGCCTAAACAGAGCAACTTCCAATCTGAAATTATTTAAATTTGAGAATTTCCAAGACTGGCAGTAAACTCTGCATTCATACCGCCCAGTTCAGGGAAGAAATTCAAAACCACATGGCATAGTTCAGTTTCCTTCTCAGATTCAAGATTTAACAACACTCAGAAGTATGCTCTCTTTTTCTCAAGGACAAAACAAAAAACCCTTAGAGATTAGAGGAAGAAGAGGATTTGTCTTGCTTAGAATCAAAGCATTTGGGGCTGGTGAAAGCAGACCAAGAACAGGAACCTCATACAGGTGCTTTTTAAGAATAAACACAGTTAAGCTACACTCTTTCAGTTGTGAGGATTCTGTTGCACATGCAACAACATTTGTAACAGCATACTGATATGCTCTTCCATGCACTTTTGAGCAGCTTCTTTACTGTCTACGCTGACGAGCTTTAGGAGACGTGGCAAATGACAACTTCTACTATTTTACAAGATGAAAAACTAAAGGAAGTTGGTTGACAAATTCAGTAAGTTACCATCTTTGTGAATGCTATCCTACTAAGCTTGTCACATTACGATCAGACTAGATCTTAGAGACCATCTCTTAAAGAAATACATTGTTCATAGAATACAATAAAATCCCCTTACCTTTTTTAAATTCTTTATTTTCTTGTCAATTTCAGGATCTCCTGATGTCAGGACAGGAACAGCACTTCGTGGTGTATTCTGTGATGCTGAGGACTGTGTGGATTCCTGACTGCAATCAGCTTTGGCCTCCTGTAAGTAAGTTAAAAAAAACAGATCACAATATTACAGTGGACTTGACAAATCTTTTCCATCATCTGTGTTGATCTATTTAATGTTTCTTCCTTCTCTGATTTGCTAGCGTTCTCCAGAACTTGTAAATGACTTGCTGTGATGTGCTACACATTATAGAGGTAATAACTTCTTGGAACGACACTCACATTGTTTCCTGTTTAACTTCTACTTCCTGAAGACAACAACCATACATAGCATGGGAAAACATCAGTAAGGGTGATGCGACAAACACAGTCAATTTATAGACTGCTGGGTCATTAACTCTGAAGGTAAAAGAAAGATCTCTGAAGTGGTGTAAGAAACGTAAAAACCCCACCTTTTATGTTAATTCAGAACGTTGTATAAAAATTGCAGATGATTTTTATCCGCTTAGCTGAAGAACAGCAAACAAAGGGCTGAAACAGAAGAACAGAGCTCTCTGGTCTGCCCTGGTAACCCACCATAGCCCTGACCTGCAGAGCAAGGCCATTCTCACTTCCCCAGTCTGGACAGAACCTTGTGGATTGCCAGAAGGTGAAAAGGCACAATTATGTAATCTTAACATTTGTTTCAGTTAATGTTCACAGCAACTAACCACAGCTGTCATTAAGTCATCCTTTTACATCTGCCTTAGTCTAATTGAAACAGACCACCCACCCCAGAAGAACACTCATGCAAAATCAGCAGATGGCTTTCAATGCAACTAATATCACTACTCTGAGACTGATCAGTGTCACTGTGAAAACTGATTTAACATTATCCTTGAAAGAATAGCTTTTGTTGTACCTGTTTAGCAGCTTTCTTTGCTTCATGTTTCTTTTGATTTTTCAGAGCTGTTTTAGACAGTGGCTTTTCACTGCTTCCTGACTGTGGTTTCATATTCTGAGGTGGCTCATCCTCATGCTGCATGATACAGAAAATCACACGATAAGAAGAGAAAACTGGGTTGATGGGTTAGTTTTGTTGTTGTTGCTATGCAGGTAGGTTTTTCTGGGGGGTGAGAGAAGGCTGATTGTTTCATCTGTTGCTTTCTCCCCTCACTCTCACAAAAAAAATTATTTTTCTAGAATAAATTCTTCAAACAGGAAGCAAAGTATCAGTCAAAGAGGATTATCAAGAAAACCTCTAATAAAGCCCCATAACATTCCTGTCAGTCTAGTTACCCTTCTAATGCCTCTCATTAAAAATATATACGTATTTGGGGCCAAGCTTCCAAAGACGGGCAGAACAATGAACACAGCAATTTAGAGCATACATGAAACAGTCTACTTACAAGCTTGGAACTTGTTACAGGTTTGTTTCTCAAGGCCGGAGGTCTATACGCTTGCGCAGGTTTGGGCTCAGCACTGGGCAGTTCACTCGGGACTGCCTGGTACTTCACTGCTTTCACCGGGAACACTCCATCCAAAAATGGCTGCCAGGAAACTTGCCACATTTCCTCATTTGATGGAACTTCATAGTTGTGTAAAACAGAGCCAGTGTAGTGCCATATCTTATACCCGTTACTGACTCGCAGCCGGGGAGCACATGTAGCTGTTACAATATGCTCCCCATCAGGGCACCAGGCAAAATAGGTGGAATCGGAGGCTACTGGTTTGGAAATGAGTTTGTAATTCTTAACGTCCCATACCTCCATCTGTCCCCTGAGATTTCCAAATCCTGCTAGTACCAGGATGTGTCCGTGGGGGCTGTAGTAGGCAGCATTGCGAGGACCGGTTCCAAAATCAAACACAGGGTCACATTTCAGATTAAAAACTGTTGCTTTGGCAGGCATAAAACCATACACAGCACAAAACTCGACAGAATTGGGGTTCCAAACAACATCATAAATAGGACCATTTTTTGCTAAAGGAAAAGGAAAACATGCAGCCATTGTTATGAGATTATTTTCGCTTGTACTGAAAAGCTATCAACGATTCTTATCTCCATGCTTCGCTAAAATCCTATAATTCAATTATTGACTGAAAATGAGTTACGCTAACAACAGTGGTAGAAACAAACAACATTACGTTCTCATAACTTTCACTAAGGTTTGCAACAGTAATTGCAACCATTCAAAATTACCTCTGTAGGGTCAGCATCGGCACTTTAAGAGTAAGCATACTTTCTCAAGTAAAAAAATTCCTTTTATTTTTCCTTGTTATTCAAGTATGTTATCTCAGGACCTTCTGAAACTGTCCCACTGGAAACCTGCAAAAACAGGAGTTTTATACCAGCTGGATACTAGTTTCTCTTCTTTTACTTCAAGAAATGCTGCACAGCTCAGCTTTCAGAGCTTGAAGTATTGATTTAGGTTATCTCTGCACCATGGTTATGCCTGGTATTTCCTAAGACAGATTTTAAAGCGGGAGAGGACAAAAAACCTCATGGTTTTACACACATTCATGAAATACTGCTGGAAGCTGTTCCGGGAGTTAGAATACCAGGAGATTTGAAGAACAGTGCATTAATGATTGCAATTAATATAAGGTATACAGGGCCCACCATAACACTTTGTAATCTGGATACATTTACCTACATTCCAGATAAGTGTCAAGTGCACCAAAGGTAATCCTTAACTCGGAACATTGACTCAAAACATTAAACCAGTTCATTCTTGTTATTCTGAAGCCTCATTATCTTTAGGAACCTCATTATCTTTCAGTCATGCAACCGCACTCCCTGGGTGCTTTCCCTTTTAAAAGCTTTTTAGGTGACATTATCCCAGTGCAACTGCACAAATGGAGGTCTGAAAGAAAACGATCTCTGCAAGTTTCATGACAGTAAGCAGCTGGAGGGGGTTAAGGCAGCTTTACATGGGCTTCAACATCCAAGGCAAAGGCTGCAGCGTGAGCATGTACTGTTTGAAAAGGAAAAATCCTCTGACAGTGATAGCGTGGAAAAAACTTCCAAATTGGACCTCAAAAGCAGCCAGATGATGAAAAAATACCACCCGGGAGCGTACGTACTTTCAGATCAAGCGAAACACTGAAATTCAGAACGTCTACTTGCTCCTCCCCACTGTACCATTTTTGTATCACAGAACTACTTCTGTTTTACTACACAAGATGCAGAACCTCTGTTTTCCAACATACTTTAAAAAATTGCTCTCAGTCTGTACCCGAATCTTTGAGTAACAATCAACTGAATGTCTAAAACCCTACCTAGAACTATTCAATCTTGTAACATTTCAGATGCTCAAACGTTAAGCTGGCTCCATCGCCCAGATCCTTCCTTGGCAAACAAAGACAATTCTGCTCCTGTGTAGTCTCCCAAGGAAGTTATTTGCATATTTTAATTAGTAAAAGCTGGTGAAACAGCAGTTCCCACTATTGAGAGCTACAGCACAATGAGAGATGCTGAGAGCTACTCACGTAGTTGTACGATGGCACTTTCACCATTTGTCGCAATGTAGTGCAGAGTTTGCTCTCCGTAGTAAGAAGCACCTGTTTTGTCCACGTCGGTGCTAGCTATGACCAGCACAGCAGTGGCTGGCAGAACACACACACAGTTATTTCAGTGTAATTACTGACTGTTACATAGGCTATTTCACAAGCAACCATGCACAAAGAAAAATTAGTTTGACAATGAGTTTTACAATCAGTTGCTTGCATATCGGTACTGTTATCATTCTCTCCTCAGACAAACTCCTCATCAACATTAACCCAAACCAAACTAATATCTTCCTGTCTGAGGAGAGCGTAAGCTGAATCACTGCTGAATTATGAGAAAATGAATATGCTTTCACAGACAAAAAAAAAAGATGTTCAGTAGCAGCAACAGCGTCTTAGGCTTTTCATCTAAGACAGAAACGAGGCACTCTGATCATTAAAATGAAATGCTTCATCAGCAGCTCTTGTATGCTACTTTACACAGACAGACAGACCACACAGAGGCCATACAATACCCTCCCTGTATTCCAAACAACATGGGCTGAAGTAAAACAGGTGCGTGGGGTGGGTGGGGACAGTATTACTCTGCATCAGCTGATTGCTCACAAACAGCAGAGCACACAAAGGACTGTGCTACTCATCCCTGCCATGGTGTATCTGTGTATCCACGATTTTACAGAGTAAAAATATAATATCAATGCATAAACTCATGTTTACAGCTTAAATGCATTACTACAGAATGCAAAATTCAATTTGAATTTGCAATTCAATTCCTGAACTTTCTAGTGCATGGAGTATTCTGAATTAGGATGCAATAAGGGAAAAAAAAACACCTCAAGTCAACATGGAAAAGTTGTGAGCACTGCATGGTATTCAGAATTGCAACCTTAGCATTACATTGGCAGCAATTACTATCTTCAGTATTTATCTACACGTGAAAATGGAATGTAAAACTCACAAAGTGATTCAATACCTTTTTTGTTCCATAGCATTGTCACCTTGTCGGCTTTAAAGAAACTCTTATTGGCCAGTGCAGATTGAGGGCCACCAAAATTGGGATACTGATAGAGCCTAACAAACGATGGTGCACCTTTACTGCCTGGAACATACACAGCAACCTAAAACAAAGCATTGAGATTTTATTGCAGATTAAATTCTTGGCAGCACGAGGTCTATTCACTACCAGTACACCATACCAAAATAACAGTAATGTTTGAAGAAAACCATGAAAGAAAGTGGAAACAAACAGCAGAAGTACCTTGGTTGGCTGTGCTCCTGGCGATAACACAAAATCATTAACCTTTTGCAAATGAAGTTTATTTGCAATAGTATCTGCAAAAAAAAGTTACAGATGTGATGACAACAAAGAGCAGCCCGGAATACTCAGCTATACTTTCTCATAAGTCTATATCATGGATAATAAAGGTTTGATATAAAGACAAACAACCACTACCTTCCCATTCCACTGAACTGGTGGTCTGACCAGTTTTATTTACAAAAACAATTCAAACCAAGCCTAGCTTTGAAATCTAGTAGACGTTCAAACAGCAAGCAAGCTTCTGAACCCTACTTGCACACAGCCTGCGTTTTAAGCAAACAGTATTCTTCATCTTACCTGTGCTGCCTTCATAGGAGGCAGCGTCACGTCCAGATAACACGCACCCCCATTACAGTCAGGGAGTCTCTGTTCACAACTTTACTGGCTGACTCCTCCTGATAGGAGGCTTTCACAAAGGCTGTTCTGTGCTAACGTTGCTCCTTTACACAACAACTTGTAGGAATTACACCTTGCCAAATCTTAAAAAGTAAAGCAGCAACACCAACTCATAACCTGATTCCAGCAAGGAAGCCGGGACTGAGCAGCAGGGCTCACATACAACAGACAACGCACACTTCCCTTGTGCAGAGGGGGAAGGGAGCTGAGGGGACGTGGGTGTCTCCAGACACCAGAGGAAAAAAAACAATCACTGTTTTAATGTGGGGTGAGGGGAGAAAAACAACACTGCCCCTGCATTGGACAGGACTAAAGAAGAATACAACATCTGTCAGAATGGCAAACGCATCAATGCTACGGGGTGCGTCTTGCGAGGTGCCGGAGTGAGATTAATACCTTGCACCACTTCTAAATCCCACGGAGGGGGCACAGCAATGGGAGTTTAGGACTTGCATAGCTGGAATAACAATGTATTGTAAACAGTGAAAATAGCACTCTTAACAGACTCATCTCTGCGCACGAAGGCCAGAAGCGAGGACAGGAGGGGAAAAAAAAGAATTAACCTGCAAGTTCAGCCTATAAAATATCCTATGAGTACGGAAGTAGTTCATTGTGTATAATGATTGCCAGGCTCTGTGGTATTTTTTCCTACTGAGAAAGAAAAGGAAAGAATCTTTGTACAGGAACGGTTGCAGTGAGTAAACCAGTCGTGGGAAAGAAACAAAGCACTGTGACTGCTTTCTGAAATCCCTCTCCTCCAGCAAATGCACAACAGAAAACTCAGCGTCATTAACAATACTAGGACTAATACTCAGGAAACTCTTACAAGGCTATATGTAAGTATGTACGTACGTACACGTGTATATATATTTATATACACACATACACAGACACACACACAAACATACACACACACTTCTGTTTTTTCTTAAACAGTAATTCTGTACTAAAAAACGCAACCAATTACAGAAGCCCCTCAGCCCATTCTGCTCCCCAGCAATTTCCCTTCATTCCTGCAAATCAAGCTTTTTTATTTGAAAATGCCATTTCAAGTAGATAAATTACCAAAAAACAAACAATAAAGAAAATATATACTTAATTGAAATACAGTGATTTTGAATTTCCAGAACTGAAATGGAATACGGGTGAATGAAAAGCAAACAACGTAAGAAATGAGAAAAAAGTAGGGAAAAAAACCCAGAGAGGCCTATATAGAACACAGTGACACTCATGGAAATACTTGCTTACTGAAGTTGTTGTTTTCAAAGAAGTGCACCTCATTGTTCACATTCCGGGCACAAATGCTTTCGTCATCTGCCCAGCAGGGACACCTACATTTAAGTAACAATACAGACCCTTTTTAAATAGCGAACAGTACTCATCTTTAGCAATCTCAGATATTTTTCTTCTCCATTTTTAAAGCCAAACAAGTTCAAGCACAGTACACAATACACTTCAGACAGATAAACCAGACTGTCTCACCATCCTTCTCTCTGGTGCAAAAAGACAGTGGATTTACACCAAGGAACGAACAACAGGAACTGAGCAAGAAATACTTCCAAGCACAGTTACTTGCTTTCAGCTAGCAGCAGGCAACATTCCAAAAGCCAACACAGCTCTAGAAGTCGTATTTATTCACCTGTATCAGCTTTTGCAAGCAATTAACACCTAGAAATGTTACTTACCAGTTCTGCATCTTTTTCTGGATGAAAGACTTCAAACACTTTCCAGTTTTCACATCGTAAAGTTGTAGGTTGGGTGCCCCTGCTGTGCCATCTTTGGCAGCTGCAACAAAAACACTGCACTGAAGCGGTGGTCTCCTGGGATGAAACCTGCTTGAATCACGATGTTCCAACTCGTGACTCTACAAGCAACCAAACTTCTTACAAGAAGCATTCCACTTCCTGTCATCCTAAGCTCTAGGATGTTAGTTACTTTACCTGATAGTATCTTCCAGACTTTCAGCCTGCAGAAGAAACTAATGTTCAGAAGTGGAGGATTCCATCACAAGACTATTACCACTGATTCCAGGACATCTTCTCAAACACCTCCTAACTTACCTCCACAAGCCCACAGCCAGCATCTATCCTGCACCAATACCAGCACCACACCAAGCATCCCGTGCCACAGCACACCACACATCCTTACCTTATGGCCAACCCTTTCACTCGAAGGAAGCATTTACACCACGCACGTTAGACATGCAACTTCAATAGGCCTGTGCCTTATCTGAATTAGGAACAAACTCCACACAGAGGTAGAGAAGAGAATAAATGCTCGTGTTGTCTGCGTCCAGAGGGGATGTAGCTACTCTGAGACAACTTATGATTTGTCTACACATTATAAACTGCTTGAACAGCATGTTACTGAAATGTACCGTCTGCACAACATCAGGCAGCATTTGTTGGAAACATCCAATTTACTTAACAGAGCAATAGTTAGTTCACGCACACCGATTTATGTTTGTGAGAATGGTCAACACCAGGTGCTTTCAGAAGCTGTCACCCCTCCCCTCCTTTTCTATACATTTCAATAACCAAGTCGTTTTCTGAATGTTTTCTATTTGTTTTCTAATGTTTCCTTCAACCAGTGACTGTGCCACAGTGGCAAATCAAGTAATGGAATTAAATGCAATTAAAATGCACGTTTACCCTGAGTCTCTTTGTAGTAGGTAAATACTCACCTGAATAGGCCTGCCATGTTGCCAGAATGTTATTCTTTGGTGAGAATTCCAGACAAACTACCTTCGGAAGATCAAAGGAGCGCAGTGATCCTGCACTGGTGACGTTAACGATATTTACTCTGGAAGCAAAAAACGGTATTTCAATGAAACATGCTTAGAAGAGATAACTGCCAAGGTAACTTTTCATGTATTTGGTTCTGTTCCAGATGTGCCCAATGGTACAAAACTAAAGACCTGTTTTCTGCTCCTGCTTTTACTAAATTTTTGAAGGAACATGTTTTAAAACCAGACCCCCAAACATAACGGAAACTGACAATGTGAAAGCCGTGGTCGAAGCATATCCTGTGCTTCAATCTGTAACATTCTGACTCTCAGAGGCAAGGTATGCTCCATCCACAGACATTCTGTCCATGCTTCCACAGAAGAGGCCAAAGATGATCTAACTGAATAAAAACGCGCGGGATGAACGCCTACGAACTTCATTAACAGTTCGGGTGTGATAGAGCAGATTTTCAAATTACTTTGTAACGCGTTGACAAACATTCCACCTCCACAACTAAAAACAGCCCCGCACTCACCGACTCTCAGAACGTACCGTCATGGAGGAAAAAGGAGCAAACAGCAGCAATGGTTGTGCTACTTGGACTAATCTCATAAACCAAACACTGCTGTGCTGGGAAACAGGAAAAAAAATCCACAGAGCAAAACAACTAAAGCATATCCAGGTTACAGGGAAACGTGTGCGTTATAAATAGGAAAAAAAAACCACATACTTCATTTGATATTTAGCAAATACTTCAACAGCCTTCACATAAACAAGGTAAGTTTGGCAAAATTAATCCAATTTACTAAATATAAGTTGACTAGCATCATAAAATGCACCAACTTTTCTCCATTGCACCAGGCAAAGAGGGAACCGTCCTTGCTAAAAGCAACAGCTTTGCAATTTCTTCCAGAGTCCCTAAAGAAATAAGAAAAGCACATGAGCATTCAAACGCACTGCATAAGGTAAAGCATTTCAAAAAACTAAACCACCACAGCAATTGTTGCGTTGTACTCCAGAATCACACTTTGCAACAGAAAGAGTGCAGCTGGGCAGCTGGACTATAGCACCTCGGACAGTCCCTTCCAACTGAACTACACTATTCTAACTGTTCAGTCATTTTCACTGGGGCAATTCAGAGTCAGGCGAAGGCAAAGCCTTCAAAAGTAGCTTTCTGAACAACTGTCAGTATGAAAAAAGTTCACTTATTTACGTATTTCTCAACTCTGTAGTCTACATTTACTTTTGAGAAAAAAATCTGACAGCCCGATCAGTCCAGGAGTGGGACGTGATGACCGCCGCGGCTCCTTCCACCACAGCACACCCAGAGACTCCTGCTGTGCCGTTACGGCACAGTACCTTTGGAACACCGTGCTCTCCGTGAAACTGGGCGGCCCATTCACCATGAAGAGTCCTTCGGAGCCCCTCACTGAAAGAGGAAACAAACACACATGCACTGCAGGTTCAGAAAACTGTCTAAAGCCAAACTTTAACCTGACTTACGAATGCTGAAGTCCTCCCCTTTTTTGAACTTTAGAGTTAACGAAACAACTAAAGCTTGTAAGGAACGTTCCGGCCTCGGCGCCCTGAGACACCTGGCCTCATCCAAGCTAACAGCAGGACTGAAGCAGGAGCAGATCTGACGCAAAGCACGCCGCCAGCGCAGTGCCGGCACCGAGGCGGCCCAGAGCCCATCCCGCCGCTCCGAGCGGTGCCCCCTGGCTCGGCTCGGCCCGGCCCAGCAGCACAGCAGCCCGCGCGGGAAGCAGCCCGACCCTCTGCAGCCGGCACGGCGCTGCCAGCGCGAAGGCGGCACGGGGACACGGCCGGGGGGAGCGGGGCGGCGGCAGCCCCGGGCTCTACAAGGACGGAGATCGCAGCCTCCCCGGGTGCCCCGCCGCGCTCCGTCCCCCGCCACAGCGGTTCTCCCGACGCTTCGCCGCCATTTCCCGCGTTTGAGCCGGAGCCCGCTGAGCGATCTCCCGTCACTGTGCACCACAAAGCGACAACGCTCCGTCCCGCGGGACGACCCGCACCGCAGGAGCGCTGCCCCTGCACAGAGCGAGGGGCGGCAGCGGTTCCCGCACGGCCGGCGCTCCCCGGCCCCGCTCGCACGGCACACCGCACCGCACCGCACCGCGCCGCCGGAGCCGCGCGTTATTTCCGCGCAGCGCGGCTGAGATGCGCCCGGGCGTTCCCCGGACAGCGGCGACCGCTTCGGCGGGCAGGGCAGAGCAGAGCACAGCGGAACGCTGCCCACGGCCCTCGGCCGCCTCCGGGAGAACGACGTAACCCCGGGCCTGCGGCCGAACTCCCGCCCGGGTCCCGCCGGTCTCCGGACCCTTCCGCCGCAGCCGCCTGCCGCAGCGGCGGGACGGAAGGACCCGGCCGGAGCGGCGGCATCGGCAGCGGGACTCGAGCCCGGCGGGAGGGAGGGCAGAGCGCGGGGCCGTTCTCGGAGCCCCCGGCGCAGCACCCACCTGCCAGCAGCGGCGCGGGCGGCGCCATTTTGGCGGCAGTTCTACTTCCGGGTGAGCGACGGCGCGGCCGCCCCTGGGAGCTCCACGTCGCGCGGCGCGAGAAGCGCCGCCGGTCACGTGACGTGGAGAGGCCGCTTCCGCCCGCCGCCCCGGAAGCGCTGCCGGCGGGCGGCACGGGTTGGCGGCGAGCGGCGCCCGGCGTGACGGCTTCCGGCGGGCGGCGCCGCGCGGTGCTGACGCGGCGCAGAGAGCGGAGCGGTCCCGGCCCGGCCCGGCGC